>VZRE01015875.1:265581-308369 GCA_013396775.1 Cephalopterus ornatus | reverse complement strand
TATCTGAATGATAAAACTCGCACAGGTGTTGGCTCTGGGTTGACCAGGCTCTAGAAGTTATAATGAGAAGGAGAATTCATTTATTGCTTGTTGCTTCTTTCTTTTTTTTTTTTCCACTGCATGATGGGATTTTTCATAGAGCACAGAATAAAATTTCCCAGCAGTAATTATTTCAGAAGAATTAGAAAAAGAAATAGTCAGGTATGATTGCCCTTTGACTTCACAGGAGATTTCAGGTATTTCCACACAGTACCTCATGTAAGTGGGGTCAAGAATTGAAGGATTTTTCTTCTTTTTAGCAACTACTTACATACAACTCCAAATTTTTTCAATATCCTTTTGATTAGTTAATTAGAACATTCATACTTTTAAATATAATGCTTATTAGCAAATAAAATGGGGTTTGGATTTGTGTCTTTTATCTTAGCAGTATTAAATGAAGTTTTTACTAAGAGTGCCCTTACATGGAGATGTAATTTAGAATACACATGCTAAATTTGCCATGTAGTACTTAGAAGTAGGCTTTTGACTAGAAAAAATCGGCTAAAATAATGACTTAGCTAACTCCACTGACAAGTTGAAGCAGTGTAAGTAAGCAAATAAGTGGATCTGTATATTGAATATAACTCATATTATTGAATTATTACTCATGTCCATCTTGCTTTAGTTACTTGCCTGTTCTCTGGGTTTTGCTTTCATAAAGAGTGGTGTGTAATTTTTCAGGAAGCACTTATTTTTCTATTGCTTAAGACTGAACTGTTTGTTTACTACTGAATGTAGTCAAAGGACATGAGAGTATGGCACTAGCTAATAGGAAAGAAATGTATAAATGATGTTGACTTCCAGTACCTACATAAGTCTTCAGATCTTAGCACTCAGCATTCTTACCTAACCTGTAGCACTAGACTGTCCAGTACAATGAAAGAAATTGCTGAAACCTATACTTGCTGTCAAAAGTATTGGATTTTGTATTATAGTAATTTCAGTGTGGTAGCATTTAAAAGCTCTGTTATGATATCTGAAGAATTTGTACCCATTGATTTTTTTTATGACTCAGAAATATCCTAACTGCTCACTTTGAGAAATGAAACACAATTTTTAAAATTAAGTTCAATACCTCCAGTGAAAAAAATGTGAATTCTTTTACTGTGTGAAAACAAAACAGATTTGCAAAACTATATCATTAGAATCTGAGTTTCATAATGTTATGTATATAATATCTTGTCTGTTGGAGCTCCTTTGCTTTTTTAATGCCAATTTTTTCTCTTATACTCCTTTCTACCTTTGTTTTAATGCTAGCGAAAATCTTACCAAAAAAAAAAAAAAAAGGAGCTTTTAAGAAAGCTGAAATGTTATATATAGATATCTAAAGATAGTATCCTTTTAAATATTTAGTAAAAACTTTTCCAGTTCTCCCTCTGAACCTTACTGCTCAGTTCTTCATCTTTTTTTAGGAACAGGTTTTCAGTGTGCCAACATACTTCATTATTTAAGAAAACTTAACAAACCAGAAGTCAACACTACTACTTGTGAAACTAAAAATAAAGAAGGCACCCAAAGAAAGGAGGTATAATTATCTCAATGAATATTGAAAAAAATGTATTTCTATGTTGAAAGGATGCCAAAAAGAGGTTCTGTACAATCAGTGTATATCAAAGATGCTGTGTATTTATATTGTGTTACAAAACCTGAGTTGAAGTTTATTGTGAAGAGGAATGAGCAGTAAGGAAGCCTTAGCTTCAGACTGAACAGTAACATTCCATTTCTTTACTTTGTTGTATTAGGGAATAATCTTATTTTTTAAACAATATCCATGTAAAATATTCTACAGGTAACTGAATGCTGAAAAAAAAAGGGTGAGGAGTGCGGGAAAAGTGTCTTTCACATCTCGGCTAAAACCTCCTAGATTTTCTTACTTTAGTTTCAGAAAGAACTGTATTTAGCTTTGTAGGTGAAAAGATTTCTTCAACATTTTTGAAAGACAGCTTGAGCTCCTCAGAGAGCCACTATAGCTCTTTCCATGTATGAGCACAAAACCATCTGCTTTAGCACATTAATGTATTTTTTTAAAGTAACAGCAGAAGAGCTTCCCCTAAAGATCTGAAAATTCTTCACTCAAGACTAACAGCCTTCATTTGTGTGGAGTAAAACTGGTCAGTTCACGATGCAGAAGTTAACTATTTTGGTAACACATAAAAAACCTCCTTGTCTTTTATTGAAATTATGTGTGTCAGTTGCAATCATTGATGGGCAATAGTAGAATTTGTTGGCATTATAGTAATTTCCTGATAGAGTTGAATTCATATTTTAGTAGAGTCTAAGGGGATTTTTTTTGTTTATAAATTCCAATATCTGGAATAGTATAGTGTCAGTTCTTTACAGGATTTCTAGGTATATTTTATTAACAAGCTTGCTTCCTGTAAATTTGGTGTGGAAGATGTTGACCTGGTCAGAACTTTAAAATAGATCAGTCAACCTTCTTACAGTGAGCTCAATCAATGAAGAAAACCATCTAAGACAGAGAACAATAAAAATAAGCCAGTTTCTCCCTGCCTTGTACTACAAGGCATATCCTTTCTTCCAGGATTGATTTCACTCAGTTCAAGGACTATGATGGTCTCCTGCAGTCCTCTTCATATTTCTTAGGCCTGATCTGTTTTCTGCTCTTCTCGGCCATCTCAGCTCCTGCTGTAGCTGCAAGCTTTCTTCTTCTTGATGCCTTCCTGTGCCTTATCTTCCAGTTTGCTGGTACTTGCTTTTATTGACCCTGGTCAGCTGCTTCCGAGGGAGATAGTCATTTCCCCTTTCTTCTGGGAGATAAACCTCACCCACATATGCCTTTACTAACAAAGTGTGACACGTAGAGTAAGGAGAAAGGTAAAAAATACCTTGAGTCAGACTTAAGGGAGAAAAGAACAGTACTTAAACTTTTCATCTTCAAGACAGCTCCTGAAAATCTTTCTTTTAAGTCTGCAAGGAATTAAAAACCTATGTCAAACTACTAAGTACAACAAATGAACAAACACATCCAGCTTTTTTCTCCTAGAATAAGAAATTACTTAGTTTTACTTACTTAGACAGTACTTAGAGATTCTCAGTAGAGGTATAAAAGTCAGAAGATGTACAAAGCAGAAGCAGTATCAAAGGATCAAACCAAGTATTGTTTAGCTTTTTCATCAATGGTTTGGATGAAGGGAACCTCCTCAGCAAGTTCGCTGAACACAAAGCTGGGACGAGTGGCCAATACCCCAGAGTACTGTGCATCCCTTCAGAAGGAGATTGACAGGCTGGAGGGATGGGCAGAGAAGAACTGTCTGAAGTTTAACAAAGGCAAATGCAGGGTCCTGAACCTGGGGAAGAATAATCCCATGCACCAGTACAGGCTGGGGGCTGACCTGACGGGAAGCAGCTCTGCAGAGAAGGACCTGGGGGGCCTGGTGGACAACAAGCTGTCTATGTGTCCTTGTGACCAAGAAGTCCAGTGGTATCCTGGGGTGCCCTAGGAAGAGCTTTGCAAGCAGGTTGAGGGAGTTGATCCTGCCTCTCTACTCAGCCCTTGTGAGGCTCCATCTGGAGTGCTGTGTCCAATTCTGTGCTCCTAAATACAAGAGAGACATGGAGCTCATGGATCAGGTCCAGTGGAGGGCAACAAAGTTGATTAAGGGACCGGACATCTCACTTATGAGGAAAGGCTGAGGGATTTGGGCTTGTTCAGCCTTGAGAAGAGACAACTCAGAGGGGACCTTACCAACACCTGTAAGTATGTGAAGGGAGGGTTTCAAGAGAATGGATCCAGGCTTTTCTTGGTCGTGCCAAGCAATAGGACAAGAGGCAATGCGCAGAAACTGAGCCTCAGGAAGTTCCATCTGAATTGGAGGAAGAACTTTTTTTACTGTGCAGGTGGTTGAGCAGTGAAATAGGTTGTCCAGAGAGGTTGTGGAGTCTCCCTCATTGGAGAGATTCAAGAACCATCTGAACGCAATCTGTGCCATGTGCCCTAGGATGACCCTTATTGCGCTGGGAGGTTGAAGCAGATGACCCCAAAGTGGTCTCTTCTAACTTTACACAATCTGTGATTCTGTGAAAATATCTACCTCAGCTTGGTCACAAAAGGTTTTCTCTGATGATGAATTGTCTGAACATCAGGATGACCTAGAGTCAATATCACTGACAAGCAAGCACTGCTCAGAATAGGAACTTGCTAATCACCCAAGAATGATAAAATTCTGTTATCCTTAACAGACATAAAAATTATATTTCTCAATTTATGGTAAAACTCAGGATTGCGATACTATTTAATTGCATGAACATTTGTTCAACAGCTCGTTCATTGTTGAGAAATGCTACAATCCAAGCATTAGAAGCTGCATTTGGCAGTGAACCTGGCTGCTCTCATGTTTCACTTGTGGAGGGACTTTCTAAAATGAAGTTTCCTGGGGCAGAAGGGAAAATGGAGCAGGTCACTCCCCATCTTCCTACTACAAACAGGTCCAGAAGATAAAGCTCAGCATGGTTTAAAGTGTTTAACATGTTAACAATTGTTTTCTGTGAACCTGCACACACAGATTTAGATCTATATGTCTAGCTTGTATCAGTCAGCTTCCTAATGAGGTGACAAACAATAATTGATACAGCTGAACAGTTATATTCATATGTAGACATATAGTGATGACTACTGAAGAAATATGGGCCATACAAGGCTAGAAATAATGTCAGCTATATTGTGGGAAAAAAGTAGGGATTGACATGCATTTGTGTCTCTATAAATAGGGAAGATTATTTGAAATCCCTGCTGCCTCTAGTTCATAATGAAAATTTAAATGTTGATGTAAATTTGATTACAGTCCATACAAGATTTAAGATTTAAAAATCATGCTATACATGAGTTTAAATGACAAAGCAACCTCATATCTACTTCAGTTAATTGTACAAATATAGAGTATTAAGACTATGGTTTGTAGTATTAAATGACTGCATTAGTATTCTTTAATTTATAAGTCTACTGTTCATACATAAAGCAATTCAGTGAGAACAAGTTATTATTATGGTGATCTTTTAGTGTTCCCTATAGAACCTTGCTTACTAAGACTATTAATCTTCACAGAAACAAGGAGTCCCAATCCCCAAAAGAGCCAGTGACAGAAGTCTAGTGAAATTCTCAAACTACCATGAATACATCCTGTATTTTACATTTCTCACACTCATTATTATTGCACACAATCAAGCCCTTCAAGAAACACACCTGGAAATTTCCATTAGCAGTAACTACTGCATTTTATATAAGCAAATCTGTAGATGATACAAAACTGGGAGAAGCTGTTGACTCCTTCAAGGACAGGGAGACCCTGCAGGAAGACCTCGACAAATTAGTGGACTGGGCAATCACCAACCATATGAAGTTGAAAAAGGAAAAGTGCTGGATTCTGCATCTGGGATGGAGCAACCCTGGATGTGTGTACAGACTGGGAAATGAGAAGCTAGAAAGAAGTGCCGTGGAAAGAGACCTGGGGGTCCTGTTTGACAGCAAGTTGAATATGAGTCAGCAGCGCCCTGGCAGCCAGGAGGGCCAACCATGTCCTGGGGGGCACCAGGCAAAGCATCGCCAGCCGGTCCAGGGGATTGTCCCACTCTGCTCTGCACTGGGGTGGCCTCACCTTGAATATTGTGTGCAGTTTTGGGCACCACAATATAGGAAAGATACTAAGCTATTAGAGAGTGTACAAAGGAGGGCAGCAAAGATGGTGAGGGCCTTGAGGGGAAGCCACGTGAGGAGTGGCTGAGGTCACTTGGTCTGTTCAGCCTGGAGAAGAGGAGACTGAGGGGAGACCTCATTGCAGTTCCTCGTGAGGGGAAGAGGAGGGGCAGACACTGATCTCTTCTCTGTGGTGACCAGTAACAGGACCCAAGGAAATGGCCTGAAGTTGTGTCAGGGGAGATTTAGGTTGGATATCAGAAAAAGATTCTTAACCCAGAAGATGGTTTGGCACCACAGCATCAAGCCTGTCTGAATTCAAGAGGTATGTGGATGATACTCTCAAGCACATGGTGTGACTCCTGGGGATGGTCCTGTGCAGGGATAAGAATTGGATTTGATGATCCTTGTGAGCCCCTTCCACCTCAGCATATCCTGTGATTTTATTACTTTAGTCACTTTACCCCAAGAAAACATAACCAGAGTAACTAGTAGTGATTCCAAAGCAATGCTTTTCTAGAAGGAAATTCTGAGAAGCAATAGAATTAAAATACCTGCTGTTGGATATTTAAAATGTCATTATAGTCAACAGCTTCAGAATTATTTTTTTAAATCCAATTCAGAAAAAGTATTTACTTGAATAGTTCCTTTTTTTTATTTCAACATAGTATCTTTTTATATTTCAACATATTAATTCATTATGATGCAGTTTCCAAACCAAAAAAATCCGGCATAACTTATATCCTTGTAAAGTTAAATATTCTGAAAATTGAATTAATTCATTTGCATTCAAGTGTGTTTAAGAATAAATCAAAGTGCCCAAATCAATTCACCCACATAACCTTCTCAATAAACTTTTAAAGTAATTCAAGGGTAAAAAAACAGGTACCTTAAAGTTTTGTTTTTCATGACAAAGATAGAAGAAAAGAAAAAACATTTTTTACAGAAAGCAGAAGTATTTCCCTTTCTGTGCTAAGCTTTGTGCGCAGAAATACATTGGAATTCTGTGTAGAAGACACTTGTAAAGAACATCACAGACATTAATGATAGGGACTTGTCTGTCACTCTGGAAGACATGTTTCATAAAAAGAATTGTTAATTAAGTGCTTATTTTAAGCGTCCTTTAGACACTATATACTGTTTGTTGATGGATGATGCTTTGTCTTGCTATACTGTATGATCAATGCTTGCTGTAGAAGTTCACCTAGTTGTCACAGTTCATTTTCTGAGGAAAGGGATTATTTTTTTTAAAATCTCATTATTATGAGGCTGGATCGAGAGCTTAATTTAAAAAAACCCCTTAACATTTAGCACAGCCAACTTTGTGTATTACAGATTTTGCTAAAAGATCAGAAAAACAAAACTTCTATTTTCAAAAGAATGGCTGCATTCATTAGGAAAGGGCTGTAACAAATTCTAGGCTTACAGTAATCTTAAGAGCTTCAGTGTGGTCATGTCTAGCCTGACCTGAGCCAGCAGAAGATATTGAAGATACGTCACTTCTACAGACAATAAATTGATGGATTGCTTCCAAAATGATACTGGCTTTTTTTATTATTATTCTGGATGTTAGGAAGAAATTCTTTACAGAGAGGGTAATAAGGCATTGGAATGGGCTGCCCAGGGAAGTGGTGGATTCTCCGTCCCTGGAGGTGTTTAAGAAGAGACTGGATGTGGCACTTAGTGCCATAGTCTAGTAACTGGTAGTAGTGGATCAAGTGCTGGACTTGATGATCTCAGAGGTCCCTTCCAACTCATATGATTTTATGTTCCCTTCTCTGTTCTTTGATTTTTTTCTCCCCTTCTTCACACAGTTTAAGGCCCAAGTAGTGGAGTATATGCTAGGACTAAAATCCAGAGCATGGATGTTCCAAAACCAAAAGGAATGAGGCATTTGGAGATACTTTAATCACATTAGGACCTACGCTTTTGCTTCTTTTCTTATTAATAAAGATAAATTGATGTTGGATGGCATATGGGAAAAGACAGCATCTGAAGAAAAATAGTAGATATATGAAAGGATAGTCTAGTAGATACATGAAAGGATATCACAGCATCCATCACTAAGAGATGCACAGCTTGTTGTCCTGAAGTTTTTATGCCATGAAGTTTATAAAAAATTGGTGCCTTTGCCAATGGCATGTGTCAAACTAAAGTGAATTTGAGTGTATTTCTCATATAGCTGCTGGAAATCTTTGGAAACTATAATATAAATACCCTGTTCTGGTGATCTTGACATTATAAACACATGGCAATGTCTCAAGGTTATACCAGAATTTCTATAAAAATTCCTTATACTTATTATAATCATTAAATATTTGAAAGAGTGAAAAAAAAATCCATGTGTCCTCTAGCATAACTTTACCATTAAACCTACTTGTAATCTTTCAGGTAATCTTTTATTCTAACTGGCAAATACTTTTTATGTCATTAAATGTTGGTGCAGTCACTGAAGTTAACAAATCTGTCAAGTCTGACATTTTCTCTTGCAAAGTTAACTGTTCTGGGAATATAATTGTTTTATTTGCTCTCAGTTGTGTTTAAGAATGAATACAAATTACACAGGAGATTTAGTAGCCTGAGTGAATCTTCCAGTTATAGCCCTGTATTCCTTTGGCACAGGGCAGCTATAAAAGAACATAAAAAGTGAAATAGCCAGTGCTTGTGCTAATATGCATTCATCTTACCATCTCTAAAAAGGGCTCCATTTAAGAGAGGAACTGTAACTGTGATAATCATTGCAGGAAAAGTACTGCTATTGGATATTTGTTCACCTTCTGGTACATGGACGACAAAGACAGATGACTGTTACATGCCATTTCTGTGTATTTTCTTGCAATTGTATTGGAGGAAAACCTTCAGGTCCAAATATATTTGCTTTAGTTAATCAACGTAACTTTGAGGAAACCATACAGGGTTACAGGCACTGAGAATAAAGCTATTTAGTGGTTTCTCAAATTAAAGTCATAGATACTTGAGAATATGTCCTTATCAAGGCCTAAAATCAATCATTACTGTTCTCCCATAGGCTTTCCAAGAAATAGACAGATGTGCTACCTTTTTATTATATTGAAATATATCCAATTATTTCAGCTTAATGCCTTGGTAAAAATAAAAACTCTTACTAAAAATGATGTTCATATTCTTGGCAAGTTTATGGTTTTTTTATTTAATGAATAAAATGCGTTTTAATATCAAATAGGAGGAGCATTTTTAGATCTGTGCATGTCAGATATTCAGAAACCAAGAGAATATAAATAATCCACTTGTTCTACGTCCTGTTTCTCATCCATATTGTACTTTGTATGTGCATACACTGGGTGAGAATGGTTTAAATCACCTCATGCATCATGATACAAGATGTCCACATTTCTGGCATCTTGGCCATTTAGGAACAATACGGACAAACAAAAAAGAACTAAAAAGTGAAGTATGTGTAATTCTCAATTCTTAATGACAAGGCTACCTACTGTAATAAGTATAACCTCAGAAGTTACAGTATTTCACCACTGGAAAAGCTTTCTATTCTATAACCTGAAGAAATGTTCATTTTATGAAACATTGAGTTTTTAGAGGTCTATTTATTTCTGGAACTCACAAATCCCAGGCTATTGGAAGCTACAGCATTCAACATACATGAAATTTCTGGCCCGTTGTTTGAACTACAAGTCTATGAAATAATAATTTTTAATTATTTCCTACACATATAAAAATACTATAGTATTCCAGAGGATATTGTAATTGTCACCAGTTGGAAACCTGTTCATTAGTAACATTTTATTTTGGCTCAGATCTTACTCTGTATATTTAAATAATTTTTCAAAAGACAGAGATAGCTTATAATTTAGGAAAAATCTTTTTTTCTTAGCTATTATTGTTAATCCTCAATACTTCCTATATGACTGTGAACTCAAACAGAGTTAAACACTGAAAATAACAGTCCTTGTAGTCAGCTAAATCAGAATTACTCAGTGTAGGAAGTTCTGCATGGAAGGAAGAGGTAAGCCATTCAGAGCCCTCAAAGCATGCCCAATATCTGATATAGACAGGGATAAAGGCTGGAGGAAATTTACTTAAGCTCATAAACACTCTCCTTCTCCATTAAGATAGAAAGTGTACAGATAAAAGCTTTGATTCAGGTCCAGATTATATCTGTATGCAAAATATGGCTCCGGAATTAGTCACATCCAAGGGAGACTACTCTTTAGGATCCTCAGTTAGTTTTTCTGAGACAAAATTATCAAATCAGTCTGAATTTGCATATTTGACAGCAGAATTCTGCCCACTGATTTTTTGAGAGCTACAATCATCCTACTTGTGAGAAACTGTGCAAAGAGCCAGCCAAAGACATCATTAGAAACATGTTTGTTTAAGGATGCCATTAATCCAGTGAATAACATTACCATAGAGAAGATTTCTCTTGTTTCATGAAGTTTAAATTTACATTTGAAATAAGTTTTAAAAAATATTTTAGATAGCTTTCAAGTGTGGATTAAAATATA
This sequence comes from Cephalopterus ornatus, assembly GCA_013396775.1. Lineage (NCBI taxonomy): Eukaryota > Metazoa > Chordata > Aves > Passeriformes > Cotingidae > Cephalopterus > Cephalopterus ornatus. The sequence goes on along the minus strand of VZRE01015875.1, from coordinate 298,175 downwards.
ATGGGAAAACATTATTCTAGGCACTTCTTTTTTCATGCAATAACTTACACATAGTATTTACATGTCTGTCAAGCTCCACTAATTTTAAATGAGACTATTAATTATTCAATGCTCAAAGAAAGCCAATTATAAAGTAATGACATGTCTAAAAAAAATTTCTTTTGAAAAACAGATGAGTGTCCAAGTTGAAGTTGAGAATCCTTTCTGAGCCAATAATCTGTAAATTTAGAATTTCATAAGCATCCATGAATTAGTCCACAAAAAATACTTTAGTCAAGTATAACAACGACTTGAACACAGTGCAGCTCTCTCATAATGCTTGCATCTTTAGTTTAAATGCATTTCATCTTCAAACGTTAGTAAGTACCTCATGGATTATTGTAATTATTGCTTAGCTTCTGTTAGTTTGAAGTTTGGTGGACAATAAGCTCAATATGAGCAGTTTGCTGCTGCAGCAGAGAAAACCACCAGGATGCTAGGTTGCATCAGCGAGGGATACAGAAGTCATTATCCCACTCTACTCAGAGCTTGTCAGGCCACACGTGGGATAGTGAGTTCAGTTTTGTCCCCACTGTGCAAAAAAAGATATGGATAGGTTGGAGAGGGTCCAGAGAAGTGCCTCAAAGACGACCAAAGCACTGGAAAGCTGAGGAAAGGCTGAGGATTGGGTTTGTTTAGCCTTCAGAGAAGGCGGCTTAGGAGAGACCTTATCACCACGTTCCAATATTTAAAGGATGGCTAGGATGAAGAGGGAAACTCCCTTTTTACAAGGAATCGCATGGAAAAGACAAGCGGTGATGGGTATGAGCTACTCCTGAGGAGATTCCAATTGGACACAAGAGGAAAACTTTTGACAATGAGAACAATCTGCCACTAGGAAAATTGCGATTTGTCAACATTGAACTCTTTTTAAGATTCAGCTGGACAGGGTGCTCAGATATCTTGCCTAGACCAAGGTTTTACTATGCTCTTGCCAAAAAAGGTTGATCCAGATGATCCCGAGGTCCCTTCCAACCTGCTATCTAGGATTCCATGAAAAGATTTCATTTGAGATGACTTGTGAATATGCAGAAGTAAGTAAATGGATGTTTTTGATTTCTTAGAAGAGGAATTATATCCTGGATACCAGTTGATCAAGTAGTCACTAGTCTTCCCTTTCAAAAAAAAAAATAGTTATGTACATAGTGCTTCAAAAAAAAAAACTATTACTATGGAAAACTCTTCAGTAATATTCCAGAAGTGACCAAATAGGTTGTACAAGCCAGCAACCCAGTGTATGGCAGCACTGAATTTTTACTGTAACTTTTTTAAACTAAGGTATTATGAAAGCTGTCTGTAATATTTGACAGAGGTCTGTTCTAAGGAGAATGCAAACATGCTTCCTGCTCTGTGAGCTGAGTGGAAAGATGGCTGTACGCATACAAAAGAAGTACTTCCCAACCTATTTTCTAGTCAGGACACAGACATCACTATGATTCTTACTACTCTGTGGGGAACCAGCAGACCAGAGTCTGGAATCAATTTAGCTGCATCTGAAATGGCCCTAACGTACAACATAGACTTCAGAGAGGACCACCAAGCTGTGCTAGGAATATGCATAATGTATAGGCTTTAATTTTGTTCATACAGAACCGGTTGTGTAAGCTGGCTACACAGCCAATGCATACCATTTGCAGAGTGGGTTTAATAATGATTTCATAGCAGAGACAACAGGGATACGAAGTTGCAGTAGACTCATAGCCTTTTTTAATAACTTTAGTTCAGGTGAAAGCTGCATATAATGTTTTGACTCACACTGTTTATCAATTTTAACTGGAATTAGTACATTGGCCATGCAGCAGCTTGAAGTGGCTTTACAAATATTACCCACCAATTACTATTTTACTCTGCCAGCAGCTTGTGTCAAAATGACCCAGTTATTATACTAGACACTATCCTCTATTTGCTGGGTTAGAACTAAAATGACAGTACAAGAAAGAATAGAGGACAAAATATTTTCCCATTTGGATGAAGAATGCAAAATAGAACATTTCCAGATGTTTTTGTTCCTGTTTTATACCTACTGATAATCTTTTACCACACATACTATGATGAAAAAACAAGATCAAGTAAAATTCATTGACAAATACATTTCCCAGCAGAAGGATCAATCTTGGATTTAAGAAAAATGCTTTAAAGTCACTCCTGTCCGGATGTTCCCTTTTCCGATGTTTGAAACTTTTCAATCAAATTTGAAAGAGGGTCTCTAGGACACTGCTGCAGAGTTTCTACAAGTTGTGTGAAAAATTGTAGCTGGCTAAACGAATGGGGTAGGCAAGCTAAGGGTCCAAGGTGATGGGAACAGAAGGGACACAGCAACCAACAAAGCAACAGAGTTAAGGGTAAACATTTTTAATATAGCCCGGTGAGGAAAGGTCTCAAGCATTTACTGGGAAATTAGCACACTTGCGTACCTCTCTGAAATGCCTCTGTGCTGATGCACACACCATGAAGAACAAACAGGGGGAGTGACCTCGTTGAGGTATTGTGACATAACAGGATCACATGGCTGGAATGCTGCACTGGAGGCACACAGACTCTTTAGGAAGGGCAGGCTTGAAAGGCAAGGCAGGGGAGTTGACCTTTATGTGACAGCGAGCAGCTGGAATGCACAGAGCTCTGCCTTGAGATGGGTCAGGTGTCAGTTGAGAGCCTATGGTTAAGACTAGTGGGCAGACCAACGTGGTCTGCTGCTGTAGTCAGTATGCCACAGACCTACTTGTCAGGAAGGAGCAGGTGAGGATTTTTTCAAATTAGGTGAGTTCTTTAGACAACTGGAAGAAGCTTCACATTCACAGGACCTAGTTCTCATGGAAGTCTTCAACCACCCTGATATCCACCAGACGGACAATATGGAAGGCTCAAGCAACCTGGGTTTCTTGAGAGCAACTTCCTGGCACAGGCAGTTGAGGAGCCAATAAGAAAGATGCTACACTGGACTTGGTACTTAGGAACAAGGAAGAACTTGAAAGGAGGAGGCAGCCTTGGCTGCAGTGAACTGACATGGTGGAGTTCACTAGAAGTATTTCTATTTCGACTGGAAGTATTTCAAGAGAAGTATTTATGGAAAAAGCAGGATCACAGCCCTACATTTCAACCTTTTAAGAGGATATGGCCTTTGGGAGCAGAGTGGCCCGGCAGAGTTGGCTGACATTTGAGGACCATGTCTTCCCAGCTCAAGAAAGTTATGACCTGAGAATTAGGATATCAAGCAATGATGACAGAGACCTGCACAGATAAGCAAGGAACAACTACCTCAACCCAGGAATAAAAAAGAAGTATACAAGAACTGGGATCAGAGGCAGGTCATCTGGGAGGACTATAAAGTTGCTGTCTGGTCATGCAGCGATAGGATTAGAAAAGCCAATTGAAGTTGAATCTGGATGTGAATGGCAACTAGGAATGTGAAAGGCAACTACAAAGTGTCCTAGAAGTATATAACCAGTAAAAGGAAGGCCAGAAAAAAACATGGGCCTGCTGGTATACTTCAAATAGCACCTAGGTTTAAGTACCTTATTTGTAAGTGTCTTAAGAAAGCAAGATGATCATCCAAAAAAAGGATAAGGAGAAGAAAAATTAATAATATATAGAAGAAAATTAAATCCTTCTTTGTTATGTTCTTAACTGTCAAAAAATTAATGTCATTCCTTGTCTGAGATGGCTTAAAGAATTATTTCTAAAAAATACTGGAAAAATAAGCAAGAACTAGCATCTCGGCAACCAAGTAGGTTTGTGCCATGTCTACTCAAAAATGAGACTTTCTTGAAAAAATGAGATGGACTAGACTCAAAATAAACTTTCCCAAAATATCAAGAAACTGAAAAATTGACAGAGAAAAAATTGACATTTCTATATGCCACATTCTTGCATCAGAAAAGAACTCTCTAGAGGCAACCTGAAGAAACTAAGACTATGACAGATCTTTCATTTCTGCTTTTGTACTAATTCTCAGACACTGTACGGCTAATTCACTCAGTAACATTTTGTGCCATTAAGGATTATCTGTAGTACTATGAAACAGGAGGCCTAACACCTAGTACAGCAGGCTAATCCAGATTGAATTGCACTTGATCTTTATTAGTAGATTAGAAAATTATATTTTCCTGTTTCTTCTAGATTATACATAAATGTTAGTAGAGATTAGGAACTGACACAGCTTAGAGCTCAATACCAAAAGCTTTATTGGTTATGATTTCAATACTGGAAAAATACTGCACATGCTATTGACAAAATCTCTAGGAAATAGGTGGAGATAAAAAATTAAAAATCACAAAGCAAAATGGAGTTTTTTTCTGAATATATACAGTCTTTTTCCACAGGGACTTCTCTTTGTTCCCTTCTAGGCTAATGATTTTACAACTTCTATGTATAGTTATGCAATTGCAGGAGAAAAATCTAGTCTGTAATTATATGCATATACAAAATTATGTTTACATACACGTGTATTGTATTATATACAGGTACATGATGCCAAATTGTCTCTAGTATAAATATAGAACAAGAGATAAAATGCAGTTAGCTGTGATAGGTACGTCTGGGAATATCAGAGAAGTTTAAGTTCATATCAAGTTTATGGCAGAAGACTGACTATTACAAACCAGGCTGAACTCTGTTAATTTTTTAGGTGCATTTTTTGATCATAACTAATAGTATAGCCAAAGTTGTTGAATAATAATATTAGAAAACAACTTGATAGAATAGTACAAAATTAAACTATTTAACATCATTGGAAATTTCAGTAACAAGTCTCATTCATTAGGGATATATTTTCCCCTTGTTGAACATATATCAGTCTCATTAATATTAGAAGGAGTAATTTAAACTTTTTTAAAACTGAAGGTGACATTTAATAACTGAATCAGCAATTGCATGGATGTGTGTTCAGATAATCCAACTACTAATTTTTGGAAATCATTGTCTGGATATTGTTTCAGCCTTGCTAAGCAGTCACATTTGCTACACATTATGTAGGAAGCTGTACAAAACATATGAAGTGCTTCCTTCTATATATCAGTCCATTATAGATGTATTACTTTTAGATATGTGTTGCTTTGGTTTATCAAATTAATCGCACATTTTGATTAATAAACAAGCCCTTTGCAAGAAGGATTGGAATTCTATTGCTAAGAGAACTTTCATAAAAACCTCTATAAAGTTATATTTGTGAAAGGATAAATAAAAGTATTAAATCTTCCCAGTTATTTAAATTAGCTGTACAGAACCCTGTCTAAACTGTGTTTGGCTGTATCTGTATAGAAAGATCTACTTCCAGATGACTAAACCAACTGATCTGTTTGTAGAGCTCTTTTCCATCATGTTCAGATAAATTTAAACTTCAGAATATAACCTCATAAAAAATTTGAGGACTTCTGAAAAACAACAAACAAACCAAATAATTTTGGAGAAATGTGTCAGTCTTTCACTTGTTATGATCATCTTCTACCTCCTTGGCCCCTAATGTACTTGCAGCCTTGTCTTCTCACATACCAAATAAGTATCAAATAGAAGTTCATATTATTCTTTACTTGGCAATTCATCTTTTATCATCTAGTAGAACTAGCACAGCATCATTTCTCACTGTACTGTAGCACTCAGACAAGGGGTAAGCAATTATGTTGAGCAATTCTCCTGGCTGACATTTCTATTTATCTTTCCTCCCTTTTACTCTCTTTCTGGCACCTATCAGTATGAAAACAGATTAACATGCATCTCTGCCCTAAATAGAGTATTCCTACACCTTCTCCTGAAACTAACCCACTGGGATTCAGCAAACTAAGCAAAGAGATAAGGTCAGAGATGTCTTCATTGAAGAACCCTCATCTGAGGTTCTAAACTGGGCCTCAGAGAGTTGGATGCCCAGACCTCACTCAAATTCAGTGGGAACCAGAAATCTAGTTTCTTTGGGCTTCTTTGAGAATCTCAATCACATTTGTCAGCAGTACAAACAGCAGGTTATGTCAAAGAGTTGTAACAGAAACAATCACAGAGAAAGAAAGAAGATAAACAACCCCCTGCTTTTAACACTGTCCTATAATGCCATATGCCTTGTAGTATTACAGACATTCCAATATCTGAGTTAGAATGTTTTTGGGCTTAGTTTGATCAGTGCACCTGCATGTAGGTGCTGTGCTACCTATTACCCATCACTGTTATACACTTCTGTTTTGTGTGCCTCTCTGGGAGAAAACACCACTGAATTTTCTAAAATCTGCTGATTATTCCAAGTAAAATGAATTTTCATATATATTTAGATACATATTCTCAAAGTATTTGGATTTTGAAAAGGTCTAAGTATGCTGAATTTCTATTTCTTTTTCTTTTTTTGTGTGTGTGGAAAAGTAGACCATAGAGAGTATGGAGTTCAAGAAAAAAGCTGCCGGACTTGCTTTGAGAAAGACGATCACAAAGATAAAAGAATTCTTTGTGCTCGTGAAAATTAGGATATAGTTCATAGCAAAGAAAACTGCGGTTGCTGTGAACAAACATGCACCTATAAAATGTCCATGAGAACTTACCTGTAGATAGGAATTAAATGAACCAGCTACTGTCACCTGGACAAAGTTGTTTTTAATGGATTTTCAGATTCTGCAAGGATTAAATGATCACACTGTATCATATCTTGATACCACCTGGCTTTTTAGTAAAGAGTACTGTTATGAATCCCATGTTCTCTCAGATCTGAGTGCTACTTCAATGAATCAATAGCAATATGAGTACAGTATAACTAATCACTTCTTGCTACAACTAAAAAATCTATAACATATGTATTATAAGATAGTGTATTCATATTCTGAGAAGTGATGCATAAAATAGAATACAGTACAGTTTGGTTTGCATCTTAACGGTCTAAAGACATGGAACATTTTTCCCCTCTAGTGTCTGCTAGTCGAAATGACAGTAAGTAGAAGGCATTTTTTAATAATTACAATATTTTATTTAATTTATACTTGTTTCTTTCTTTTTTCTTTTTAATTACTAACATATTAAAGTCTAAGTTAGTCATAATGGGTTATTTCGAAATTATTTTCTAATGAAGAATTAATATCAGACCCAACTCATAATAAAATCAAAGAAAGTTTTCCTGTTGATGTCAATGGGCTTTAAATTCCTTATTGAAATGTGAAAGTGGGCAAAAGATATATCTTCAGAAATTTCAGATCAGTTAAAGTCACATCATAGCACTCAGTTAAAAGCAATTATAGCAAATATAGATTGAACTTTATGGATAATGTGGATCTTTAACTTTTGGAAAAACTCTACATCTTCAGATGTATCAATATAATCTTTGCTACAAAGCAAAGGTTTTGGGAACAGCCAACATCTGTTAACTTGCAATCAGAGTCTGATCTACCCCACCCAAGTTTGCCTCTATAGGCTTTATATATTTAATATACTGTGACCAAAGAATGATCCTGGCACTTACTAGAGCAGCTACATTCAAGAGATTAGAAGAGCAATTCAACGTGACTGCTACCTGTACCATCATATGTGAGTCCTATAGTCAATAGAGAAAAGGAGGCATATAGTCTAGGAATTTACAGTAGATGTTTTGCATGTGGCCTTATCCTGTCTGTGTGGGGTGCTTTGGAGAACAGACAGTCAGAACTATTAACTGCTGCTTTGAATGTCACTACAGTGACCAGATTTTCTCATAGCCCTGAGAGTCTGTTCTCTGAACATACCCAGTAAGTGGTGAGTATTAAATCAGACTAAATGATGGAATGTTTCTAATCCTCTGCATGGAATGTACATTCCTAGAGTTTACAATCTATTGTATAGTCATATTAAAATTAAAGCATTTGAGTGTAAATGGCACTTAGCTGGAATTTGCGGCTTTTTGTCAGCTCTCATTAGAGGAGTCTACAGTTGGAAGTTTCTGTTTTCTCTAGACATTATTATAGTGAAATTTATTATCTCTTCGCACAAATTTGAACTCAGATAACTAAATTTCTGTAACTTCTCCAAATTGGTGTTCATGGCAGATTTTGAACATTGTTTCTTTTATTGTTTTTTTTGGAGTTTGGTTTGGGGGTTTTTTGTTTGTTTGTTTTCAATTTTTTTCCTAAAAGATTTGCTGACTGTCAGAGAGAGCAAACTCACTCTTGCATACCCAGACTACTCTCCAACTGACCTTCCTCAAGAAAGGCAAAAGAAGAAACTTTAATGTTCATTTGTTCACAGAACCTGAGTACATACTCATACCCCATTTCTTCCCTCTTACCATTCTCAGGCTGACAAAGGGCATCTTTTTTGTCTATGCAGTAGTGAGCTAAAATGATGTGCAGGAGTTTGCACTTTTCCTCGATGAACTTATGAGGCTCTGCCAATCTGTTTCTCTAGCTAGATTATCAAGAAACATTATTTTCTCTTATTGCTCCTCTCATTTTACTCTTCTGCTTTTAAGCAGAGGAAAAACATCACTATAAAATATAACTGATCATCAGTAAGGAGCAAACAAATAAAATAATGTAATCATACAATTTAAGAAGTAGTAATATTTATTTCATGTTATTTGAGAGGAACATTGTCAAAACCAAAGTTTTATTTAAAAATATATATTCTGCAGTCAGAAATGTTTCTTTATAATGGAAAAGGCTTTGAAAAGTCTTTATCCTGGACTCTAAAATTTGCACCCAAAATTCCAGGCATGAAAAATATGAATAACAGCTTCAATGACTTTATTTTCTAATCAATTAAAGAAAAAAAAAAAGAGGTAAAGAGAAGCAAGAAGTTGTGACTTTCCCTCCATTGTCCCTCTGTACGTCTGCTCCAATATGTACAGACATGCATTCATTGTTAGACATACATTCGTTGTTTTGGCTTCTGGTGTCTTCATAATGATGTTCCATAGTGACATATATTTATTGAGAAAAATGAAACTTCTTACCTTTCAATGAAACCTCTCACCTTGCTCCTTCTCTGTTACAATTAATAGGCTTTTGTCTTCTTCTTGGTGATTTAGGCATGCTGCATGTTTGTAAGAATGAGTAGTAATCCCAGTAACAAAACTGAAAATCAGAAATAGTTACTAGGGGGATGGAGCAAATAGCAGCCAGATGTTCATTTAATGAGAAAATGATGGCTCTCAGAAAAGTCATAATAGAGCTCATTCTTATCAGCCATCTGTATGGCACTCTTACGAACCTTTGAAACTGTGCAAAAACATGATCGGGAATTCAGTCTCAGCTGACCAGTTTTCTTGAGGTGTTTCCTGTGATTTTATAGATGCCTTTGAGACTGTACTCCTAATTGAGGTACTTCAGTTGGTATTTTACAGCAGAAGACTTGAATGACACTCAAAAAGAGAGAGCAACTATGATTTAAAACATAGATATGAGAAAATAAGAATGCCAATACTACCTAATTTTTTTAAGAAGCAGAGATATGAGTTTTAAATTAATAATAAGCAAACAAACAAAACCAGTAAATAGAGTCTAAGATAAGATTTCTACACTGATGTTTAATCTCCCGAACTTATTACTCAAATTTCAAAAGTTTATAGCTGATGCAAATCTGTAGACTTTTTGGTGTCTAGTCCTTTGATACAACACTGTATTTTCCCTGATACAACACTGTATTTTCCCTGTTCAGGCAATTACCGAAGTATTTTTTGGCCTAGAAAATATTCATGGAGGTAGATACTCTCAGGAGAAAGAACTCCTGCGTATGACAAATTGCTTTATTATGACACTACTATGAAGACATCAAAAGAAGGTGAACAAATTTTAGAGGAATTTTATTCATAAATTTAAATACAATACTGAGGTCCATTATTTTTTAAAGTGTTTAGCATTTAAGTATAAGAATAAAACCAAATAGCTCATTTTGAGTTAAGGAAGATGCCAGTAATCTTCATGGAAACATTCTTACAAAAGTATACCAGGCTTAACAAAAATGAAGAAATTGTATTCCAAGAGAAAAAAGATTCAATGCCCTGTAGCAATCTCAGAAAAATATTCTTTATGTGCATCAAGTAATTAATGTCTCTTATGGAACTTGAAAACTGAAAGATGCTGCACCTTATTACTTTTAGTGTACTTAAATGAAGATAATCTCTCTACAGATTAAAAAAAAAAATCTAAACAGCTTGATGCAATAACACGCAAGATTTTTATTGTGGTATCTACACACTGCCAAAATCACTGCTAACAAATTACTTTACTTGCAAAATCTCAAGAATAAAAAGGTCTTACCAAGCTTGGGTAAGCTGTAAAAATCCGACGCTTGTTGAACCTTTGGCTAAATAGTGCCAAAGGAAGTATAAATCAAATACTTTGCCTAAAATAGCTCTTTAACAAAATTCTTCAGAGTTTCTGTAGATGAATTAACAAGCCATTGGTTGCAGAGGGAGTTCTCTGTAGATGACAAGCTAATGAATTCTGACAGGTTGAATGGTGCAAAGATAATGGGCTGAGCTGTCCACTGACTGTAAAGCAGAAGCTGATTAAGGTTAAGACTTCAGGAAAACACCCCCAAAAACTGGATCAAAAGGTACAATTTATTTGATTTAGAGGTTGAACTGCAGAGGTTCAGTTTCTTTACTAATGATTGATGTGTTAGTCCAATTCAAGCACCTGAAGTTTTACACTGGTATCATGACTTGCTGCATAATTCATGATTTTTCTTTTAATGTCATTCACTCTCTTTTCCAGATATGAAGGGTCAACCAACATTTACTGCTTCATCTTAATATTGCCTTTGAAATAAATTCATATTCATATTTATATTCAATGAATATAAAGAGTTATTATTTTACAATTTGTTGGAAAACTTTTTTCAAAACAGAATACTTGCAGTCAGATTTCAGAAGATGAAAACAAGATTAAATAATAGTAAGAGACATGTACCAAAGAACTGTTAAACAGTTTTTCTTCCAGAAGAACTGTCATTAAAATCATGGCTGATGAAATGAAGACTTTATATAAGAAAGGTGGCAAGACATATGTGAAAAGGTTGGATGACTTTTGTCAAGTCTAGAATCAGTTAAAAAATGTAGAACTTGTTAGGAAAAAAAGGAAGTTTTGCTTCTAGAGATATTAATTTGTTTAACAGGGGTATAAAAGATTAATTAAATCTCTAAGAAATCAGCAACAGAAGAAACAATATTTACCCTTTCTATTATCAGCAGAATGAAAAACAATTAAAGTATTTTCTTTCCCTTTTTTTCTGTTATTTTTTTTCAGATATTGTCTGCAAAAAGCACACTGAACTGTTCTAAACAGTGACTTGTGTAAACATCCAAGGCTGGATCCTCTCATCATTACTTAAGTATCAACAGACCAAGGTAATTTTCTTGGACATCATTACAAAGACTAAAAAAAATTCTACAAACCTAAATCAGGAAAAAGGAAACAGAATATGAATCTGAAAGTGAATTTGGCAAGATATCAAACTTACTAAGCTTTCATAATTTAGGCTCTGAAAATTCTCAGAGAGTAATGAATCAATAATATCATTAGGGTGCTGGAAACAACTTTCAGGGGAAAAACCCCCCAAAACTTCAGCAAGAAGACTTTTTTCAATGGACGAGTATGGAAACTCCAGGTTAAGCCGTATTTTGCTGCTCTTGGACTGCAGAAAAAAATACGCTTTAAAAAAAAAAAAGTAATAATATTAAATTATTTTTTCTTTTTTTTTTGCAAAATGATAATCTATTTTGAAGCATAAAAATATAATATAATTTGAAATTAAACATTTTGCCTTTAAAATCTGTAAACATTCCAATATATGCAGGCATTTTTTTTTTCATAAAATTCAATAAGATGATGCAGAGGACCCAAAGTAGCTTTCGAATTGGTCAAACACTTTCGAGAATTTTAATTGTAAAGTCTTGGGTAAATGATATAGGGCAAGTGATTATTTCTCATATTATGTTATTGGAAAAATGATTATGTATTTTTAATTTTTGTATGTGACACAGGCATGTGACAGAGATAGGCTCCTCAGAGATGGACACTGATAGTTTTGAGCTCTCTTCATCAATTCCACATGTCATTAGAAGCAGGAAGAGAAACAAAAAGAGAATGAGAAAGTAGTTTCTATATGTGTAGGTGTAAAGTCAGTTTTTACTCCATAACATTACTGCACAGAAATAAGCTTGAAGATTCTGAAATTCAGTAATGAATTAGCCTAGGAGATGCTTTTTCAGAGTCATGTTGGTAGAGCTGATCTTGTGCTAGGCAGGATGAGGTGCACTGGATGACTCCTTGAAATTTTTACAACAGCTATTTGCTCTCATCCCTATGGAATTTGACATATCCAGTATTTTCAGAGCTACTAATGCTTCATTCTGAGTTCCCCAAAGACTAAGTGGTTGAAGGGAGATAGAATGGAACAGATCAAAGTTTCCAACTACCAAAAAAATTGTTGATATATATATTGTAAGTACCCAACCACCTTAAATTATCTTTTTAAGGTCATGTTTATGCATTCCATTCAGTATTCAAGAGCCATTATAATGTCATGGATCATTTTTCAGCCACTGCTATCTGCCAGGCAGAAATCAGACAGCAATCACTGTGGCTATATAGTTTCCAAACTGTTGGAAATACTGCTGGGAGACATTTTTCCATTCTGGATAACTACAATATAGATGGAGTCTAACGAGACTTTCTGCTTTGTGCAGGTGTTAATGATATTGTTCACAAAGCATATACATCAGGCAGATTTGGCTTGACAGTCCATGAGGTAGTAACCTCATCTCATTTCTGAAGAGAAATGATGTTCCCTTATAACAGTCACGCTCTTAGAAATTTTGGGAGAAAAAAGCCCGCAAAAACTGCCTTTTACCTTAAAAGACGTAATTAGGGAAAGGAATCACTGACACAAAACAGTCATTTGCTTGCTGGAAATGGTCAGATTTGTCATTTGCAAACCATCCATTTGCCTTAAAACCCCTGGATTCTTAATAACACTTTTAAGAGCTCTCATGAAAAACATTGAAAGATGGGGTAAAACAGGTACTAAAGATGGGGAATAAAAACACTTAGAAATTAACTTTAAAACAACAATGACAAATAAACGCCAGAAAATTTAGCTGAAAGCTGAAAGTTCCTTCTGAACTTTGGATTGTGATTCATGTGCACGGTTTTGGCCTGTCAGTACTCAAAAAACAGCATCAGAAACTTTATTTTGATGAAAAGCAGCTACCCTTATTAATATGAGTTTTGTGACAATTCAAGCAGCTAAAGATAAGCCAAAGGGGAATGCACTGTGTTGGAACTGATTTTGATTTTAGATAAATCCGTGGATTTGAGTGACTGGAACACTGGCATACTAGGCATGTAGATACAGTGACATAAGACATCTTCCAGTCACTATTGCTAAAAAACACATCTTGGGAACTTCATTTTAAATACTTTGTTTACCAGAAGAAGAGTCGAGTCATTTGAGCAGAAAGTGCCTTGAGTATTTGGATAGAAAATAAAATACACTTGCCTCTTCCTCTCAAGTATAACTGGCACTAAACCTATTTTTCCCCCCTAGATGTTTAGTACATCAATCATGCTCTGCTTTGGTGGACATTTTGCAACAATATGAAGAACTATCTTAATTAACCAAAGTGTTCTTGGGACTTGTCACAAATTTAGTGGCAGCACTCTGTGTATTTACATTTCAATCGTAAGTTCAGTTTAGACAAGAAAAAAAAAAAAGGGAAGACAAAATCGTGTTTATAATGGCTTTCACTTCCAGACATTCCAATAGTGACATACACGGCTGGGCCCCAGATCTACAAAGCATTTCAACATTAGTCAGCTTCAGGGATAAGTACTGTTTGACTGGGGCATTGGTATCCTTAAAATGCTTGTGTTGAAATGGAACTGCACTGAAAAAGAATGCTGCCTGAAAAAAACAACAAAAACATCAGTGACCACCTTCCCCATTTTTTACTTGTACAAAAACAGTCATGTAAAAAAGAGTAAGGAATTTCAGAGTCCTTTGTGAGGGGACTGTATTTGAAAGACAGCAGGAACTGAATTTCTAAAAAGGGTCCTTAGTAAAATGTAAAGCCTTGCCTACCCATTGAGGTTTTCCCAAAGTGGGCAGAACAGACTGTTCCCCAGCCAGTAATTCCCAAAACACAACAAATCCCTACATCTCAAGGAGAGAAAAAGAAGAAACTAATAATTACAGATCTTCAAAACTTTATGCATGCCCATAATAGTACAGAAGGTATGTACACTGTTCATTCTTCAGCTGGGAAGCTTATCTCAAGAATGTTCTTGTGTACCCAGCTTTCCTCCTGTTCTCTCTACTCCACAGTTGGGGTAGAGAAGCTGGTACTCACTTTCCACCTCTCAGTTCTTCTGAACTGCAGAGTCTTGGTGTGTCAAGAACTTTGACCTGGGGAGAAGTACTTGGGGGCGTTGGTTGATAACAAGCTCAACATGAGTCAGCAATGTGCGCTCACTGCCCAGAAAGCCAACTGCAGCTTGGGCTGCATCAAATGAATAGCATCCAGCAGGTCTAGGGAGGTGATTCTGCTCTCGTGGGACCCCACTTAGAGTGCTGCATCCAGCTCCGGGGTCCCCAACATGAGAAGAATGAGGACATGTTGGAACACGTCCAGAGCAGGGCCACGAAGCTGATCAGAGGTCTGCAGTCCCTATCCTATGCAGGCAGGCTGAGAGAGTTGGGTTTGTTCGGCATGGAGAAGGCTCTGGGGACTGACCAGTGCCCAAAGGGCACAGGAACACTGGAGAGGGATTTTTTACAAGGGCATGTAGTGATGGCACAAAGGAGAATGGCTTTAAACTGAGAGTAGGTTTAGATTACATATTAGGAAGCAATTCTTTACTGTGAGAGTAGTGAAACAATGAAACACCAGTTGTGGATGCCCCCTCCCTGGATGTGTTCAAGGGCACGTTGGATAGGGCTTTGAGCAACCTGGTCTAGCAGAAGATAACCCTGACCACAGAAGGGGTGGTGGAACTAGATGATCTTTAAGGTCCCTTTCAACCCAAATCATTCTTTGATGAAATGATTCTTGACTTGAAATTGAATTTAATTGGGCAGAAATCATTGCAGGGGGGTGTGTAACATCAGCTGCACTGACTGCCACAGATGTAGAAGTTGAGAATATCAACAGCAGTTAAGGATGTGTTTGCTTGATTTAAAGCAGATTAAGGGGAAAACTATCAAACTCTCTAGTGGCACAGAGACCCCACTTTCACACAACAAAAAGTGGACAATACCACTGCAATTAAAATCCACCGTGAAAATCTCAATTCAATGTAAAAAATCCACATACTGAATTCAATGGGGCAGATGGCTCAATTTTCATTCAATAGATGAAATATGACACTGAAGTGAAAAGAACAGTTCGAGATAGTCCATTTGAAATCATGTTTGAAGTCAAATCTATCGGTAGATGTATTCTCACATACTGAGAGGGCAGCAAATCTGCAGCTAAAGGTATCCAGGTGTTAATTAAAAATTAAATTATTATTGTAAGGGGTGCTGCCCTGGGCAATAAAAGATGTCATGTACAATGGATATATTTCCCGTAGTATATATGCATAGCAAATAAACACCAAAGTCTTTCAGTCCGTCACATCTTGCCCAGCTGTAATACAAGTTATAGCTCCAGCATACATCTGGAATGAATGATCAGCAGAGAACTCCAGCATACTGATTTAATCAGACTTCAAACAACAATTGCACAAACCCAGTTCCCAATTACTTGACTGCAATCCCTTTAATAAGGACCTCTTTTTTTGTGTGTCTGCAATTTTTACTACATAGACGCTCAATCCATGATAGGCAGTATAGAAAAGCATGAAATTGGTAATATTATTCCTATTGATAGGTAATTTAATTCCTGTTTTCATAAACATAAGTCTCTTTCATATTTTTCCTATGGTTTAAAATATACTTTTTCAAAATTGAAGATAAGGCTCGTGGAAATGAAAATAAGACTGTTTCCAAATGTGTGCTTTCCCCTTTCACTGGTCATGATAGTTTCAATATTTAATCACTGCATTACCAACAGAGGAACCACTCCAGTGCTTTTCAGAAAATCTCTGTTTACAGTTTACAGCTGTGTTAACAAATCTCTGAGTCATGCTAGAAGCTTGATTTGTGGTTCACTCTGTGACCTCAGCTTTGCTATTTATTTTCTTCAGGGACATGATTTTTCAGGAGTCTTTCTGATTTCCTGCAGCTTTTATGAGAGAGAGTATTTGGCTGCTATTCCCAGACTAATGTTTTAATGGAAAAACCTTGTTAATTCTATTATGATAATACTTCTAAGTCAAAGTTACTCATTATCTCTTAAGATTAACATTAATGTGACAAACATCAGTGCCAGCAAAAAAGAAACTTTCTAGAAAGTTCTGATGTCTACAGTTTAAGTGGCAAAGACCATAGCTGTAGTAGTAAACAATATTAGCTGTTCTTGTAGTGATTTTAAAGCTATGCTGTGCCTGTATTTCTGACTACTCTGTGTCTGTGCGTAGAATTTTCACACATGCATAGTACTGTTGACTGGTATTTCAACTTGTTTACAAGGACATAAACAATTTTATTAGAAGTTTTAAAATTCACAAGCTAAAGGAGACCTGTAAAACTTACTGTAAATCTATTCACAGATAATCTGCAGTCTTGTCAACATGGTCATTAGACATGGTGGTCTAAGGAGAAAACAGGCAAAGCTGCCTGTAAATAACCAGCCCTATAGGCTTTCCCAGCAAGTACAGTACAGTGTCTTGGACAAACACTATAAGACAATGTTAACTTTATCAATGTGAGCAATCTAGCAAGTAGAAAAATGCAACTCAAGGCCATCTCCTGCTTTCAGCAGAGTCCAGTATCTTCTGTGAAGTTTCTGATTTCAACAGTATGGAAAGCTATACAAGTGTGGTGGAAGAAATGACAACACTTTACCATTTTACTTCACCTGATAAAATGAAGATTTTTAGGTCCAGCTCCGTGAAAAACATCACAAACTTTAGGTACTGATGAAAAAACTGAGAAAAAAATGTTTTCTGGGACATATTAGACTTTATTTGAATTGTCATTTGAGTGAAAGGATCCAAAAGCTCTATTTTCACTGAGGCTAGGCAATATGAAGCAGAAAAGTCAATTAAACAGCATGACTAAAGGGGCTGATAGAAAGCTAAAAGAATTCACACGAGCTTTTGCACTTCGTATTACTAGAGAATTATCTTCATGATGTACCTAGATCAAAAGAGAGGTAAATGTAGATAAGAGTTTTAAATAGCATTATATGAAAATGCTGGAAAGAGACTTTTTAAAGGGAGGTCACTCAATCTACACCATAGTATCCAGTATCTGTAACCCAGTAACAACTGTTTAGTTACAGTTGTACTGAAAATACTATCCTGCAGTTGAACCAAGCAAATCAGCTGAATCGGACTCCTGAAATCCACTAGCTTTGCAATCCAACTGATGCCTTTCAAAATGATAAGTTTTGGAATAATCCCAGAAAAAATAATGCAAACATCCTCTAATGTTTATCTTTATTGTGTCACCTCATCATAAAACAGTTGTGCAATTTGAGTAGGAAATTGCGTCAGTACAAGAACATCTAATTACACAATTCATTTCAAGGTAATTTGTTGAAGGTATATTGGATATATTCTTTGAGTAAAACACTTTTGTGAACAAAAGGAATTTATAATAAAGGATGTTTGGAGAAAAGTGTTTTTAAGTGATTCATGCATCATGAAAAGTATATTTTCAGAATTTTACACGTTGCACAGAAACGTTTTTAAAAATGTATGGGAAGATCAAGACTGACAGACTCATAGACCACTCACAAAAGAGCAGGGAGAGTACAACACCTGAAAGTCAAAAATTAGTACAAGTCTGTCATATGCAAAATACTTACCCAAAACATAAATTCAAAAATTTCTGCCTCAGCTCTGAAATACTACAGAATAAATAACATATAAAGCTTGGAATTCAGAGAAATTTGGTATGCACCGTGTTTAGAGAATCTCTCAAGCTTTTTAGAGGGACTGAAGACAACATATTGCATTATTACAGATACTCACTTTATAGAGATAATAGATCCCACTCGGATAAGGTAGTCCAGCTTTAAGATGTGAAAGGATCCAAAAACCCCAAGGTGAAATGATCGTACTGGTAGCAACAGTTCAAAATAAGGGTAGTTCTTTATGCTTTCTCTTGAAAACTTTTACAGAGCCACTGAAGCTGAAAAGCTTCCTTTTTGCTAAGCCTAAATATGCTAAACTAGGTATGGTCTGAACAAATGCATCCATCACTGAAATAAATCTAATTATGCAGCATCTGAAATTCTTTGAGGGGCTACAGGCATTCCTGAGCATTGTACATTTGTCATGATTCATGTAAATCCTTTAAAATACAAAAGTTTTAGAAAAATGTATTTTGGCCAATATATTCAGAAATACACCTAGAAAGGGAAGAACCGTAAGTAGCATGAATTTGTCACGACAAAGGTTAACAGGACAGTGCTAAGGCACCCTCCCAACTACAATTTGTAGTGATCTGAGTTCAGATTTTTCTAATACTGAAATTTTGAAAAATGTCATATAGTTGAATTTTTTGTTCCATACTTAAAAAGGCCTTACTCTTCTTTTTATGTACTTCTATCACCTTTGTGTCAGTTTATGTAATGTATACACTATTACTGCTCAAAGGGCTTTAGAGTGTATCAGAGAAAACAGTTAAGACCTAAACAAGTTAGTTGTATCAGTAAAAGTCATCAGTCATTACTGACAGAAAAATCATCCAGTGATTTTTTTTTCCTTTTTTCCCCCCACAAAACTGGCAAATGGGAATTTCAGGTTCTTGTGAATATCAGGTTCAAAATTATTCTACCATTTGCTCCACTTCACTGAAACTAGTACACCATGAAACTTTGTAGGCATTGATGATTCATTAAAATAAGCCATCTGTCTGGACAATTAATAAAGCATTGAGTACTGCTTTAAACAGCTTAACTCCAAGTAGATTGTTTTGTCCAGTGGCCATAATCCAAACAAGGACTTGAACAGCAAGAAGCAAAAAACACTTATTAGTAACACTTTCTAAGACATTTGCAGAGTAATGCTACTTTTTTTTTTCTCTACTTACTACCTCTTACTTTTGAAATTGCTTTGACTGAAGTTACGTTCTTGCTGCACTTTCTTCCAAATACTACTAGCAGTAGTTATTAACTGGAATACTATCAAGACTATCTATTTATGCAGAAAAGACTTCATAGCTGAACATTCCTGGTATTTCACAATGATTTATAAACTGAAAGGGATCTGATGTAGAGGCAGAATAAAGTGCTAAAATGTAATTTTTAAAGTCATTGTTTGCTAAGCATAGTCACAGTTTAAAATTAAGCAGGGTTTCACTTAGAACACACGTATAAAAAATTGCCTTGGGACTGCAAAAAGCAACAAAAGCCAATGGATTTAGCTATTTTCTACACTGATGGCTTTAAAGTCATGACATAAAGATCTATGAGAATATCAAATGAAATGTAATGAATTACAAGCTTTAGCTGGGAACAAACATGAAGGAAATTCACGACAGATAGGACAAAAATAGAGAAGAACAGTCCTAAAAGCAAAAGTCTCAGGGAGAACAAGAAAGAGAGGTCACATTTATGCAAGTGCTCAAAAATTCAGTATTATATATATGGACACAGATTGACAAAAAAGGTCACATGGGAACTTTGAGTATGGATATGGAGCCAATGAAGTCTACAGAGGTCTGGGAAGATGGTTCTGGAAGACAATAAGGGAAAGGGCAACTCATGCCCTTTCATTAGAACTTCAGTAGATTTTTAAAGTCTGCTCTTCTGAAGAAGCAAAAATAGCAGCATTGGAGAGACTGCTGCCATTTGTTGTTGAAGAGCCGGAAGAACAACCTAAAGCTGCTTGAAACTCCAGAGAAATAAAGGGCAAGAGAAAGCGACAAAATTAACTATGCCGACTTGCATTTATTATTCAGTACTTTAGAGCATGCTGGATAACATGCTCTTTTTAGTTATAAGCAACAAAATGTTTCACTATCCTTGTCAGATAACGAACAGGTATGAGAACTGAATCAAATGCATTCCCTTATTAGAGCAATCTAAAATGATCAGAAACCTGGTGGAAACAAGATGACCTGAACCAAAGAGAAGGTCCTTCTGGAAAGCCTCTTTGTAACAAGGTTTATGATGTGGTCTAGTACTATGCATATCCGTCTCATGGATGGTGCAGAGGTATTCTTGAAGCAGATGTACCATTCTGCATGGTGGCTGAGGAGAATTCCAAGTTGGAGCTAAAAACTAAATTAAATAATTAATCTCAGGACAAATAAGACAGGGTACTTAGCGAAATCATATACTTATCAAATGATACTAACTGCAAAAAAACTCTATCTGAAATATTCTGGGCTCTCAAGATTCCAATTTCCTTTCAAGATGCAAGAGAAATTAAAGAAAGCAAGAAAATGTGAGAAAGAACACCACCATTGTGAGGCTGCTAACTGAATGACACTCTGAACTAAAATCACCTTAAACGAATGAAAGTTTGCAGCAAGGCCCTTTCTGTCCACCATGAGTACAGTGATTGCTGCAGCTGTAATCACTGGGTGAGGGGTGGAGTTTTTAATCCTGAGAGCAGTCTCTGGTAGGACAGACAGACTTCAACCCTAAGTGGTCATGCAAGTACACATGCAAAGAAAGCAGTAGCTTACTTGTAATAACTAACTCCATACTTACACCTGTGAGGCAAAGGTTGGTTTTAGGATTACAGACCAATTAGTGACCTAGTATAGATGAAATATTAACCTAATTTTTCCAGTTACACTGCATTCCTAATTTGACAGCTCATCTGACTCTTTTCTTACTTTGGCAGAGGCTGAGATTTTCTGAATGTAGAAGACACAACATAATTTTAATTTACAGATGAACATTAGACAATCCTTTATTTCCAGTGTACTAAAAATGTCAGTTTTTTGTGTTTCTAGAAAAAGTATTTAGTCACATACATTTTTACTTATCACATGAATACATATAAGTGTTCCTACAAAATAAATCCTTAAAATAATGTTAGTAAATATGTCTTCAGAATGGGTTTTGGCTTAAATGAAACATATACTGGAGCTGCCTAGTAGAGTTACTACTAGACATTTTATTTACTTCCTTAGAATACCTGTATAAGAGTAGACCAAAAAATTACACAGGCAAATTCACGATTTGGAGATTTATTTGCAAGAAAAGCAAGTTTCATGTTTCTGAGTAAAATAAGCAAACATTCTGTCTAGTCATCACAAAGAATGGTCAGCAATACCAATGACAGAAACAGATGAAATCTCTATCAAAAATGAATCTGGTCAAGAAAGTTTTCTGAGTAAATATGGGGACGGGAGGTAATATTAATTCTTGAATATAAACAAAAGATTTTAGAAATCAATTCGCTGCTTTGGTGGTAGTCTATGAAGTTATGTCTGCACTAGAAAGATGTGCTTGGGCAGGTATATTCCTGGAAGAATTCTGGCAGCAAACCCCTGTCACTGCAATAGCTTGAGAAAAGTAAAAGAGAAAACCCATTTGAAAAGCTTGCAATGAAGGAATGCATCACTATTGTGACCAATGGGATAGCCCAGTACAAAACAAGCACCAGTAACAAGCACACTGCAAATTCTATGCCCACTAAGTTGCTTAAACTTATCTTGTTTGCTTCATTTTTTTTTCCATTCATATTTCTGCATGTACATGCTTGTCACATTCAGTCACATCTTTAGGTCATGTTGCTGCAAGCAGTATTAACAAGGTCTAAGTGTAAGCTTTGCACAATTGTATAATTTCACCTAGAGTGTTACCAAGTATGCACTAAAAATGCTTCCCAGGAATAATTACAAAAGCAGCACTCAATCTCCTTTTAAAATGCTAATGTTCATAATGCCCCTAAGAACAGTGCAGCATCTCAGCATTCTACTATTAGAGAGTGAATAAAAAAACAGTTTTTACAGAATGTGCAATGGATCCCGTAAGAGAGAGACCCAAGTCAGTAACAACTCTTAAACAAGAGCTTTTTAGACAAAACCCGACAGATCTACCCTCAGTGGAAAAATGTAAGGAAAAAACCAAACCAAACCAAACCAAAAAATTCAGCAACAAACAATTTAGCAAGGATAGTGCAAATTCAATAGTTCAATACAGGAGTGGTCACCTTCATGCTATCATGCCCAATGGGTATGGATTGTCCAAAGAAAAAGAAAAATTATATGATGAGCAGAAGCCAAACAAATTCCTAGAAACATCCAAAAAAGTATTTGAAGAAAAGTGGGTATGTTAGGTAAATAAGAGTGTCTATGAACTAAGACAAGTATTATGCCATAAAAATCATGACAATCAAGGCAGTTTTCCACCAACCAACAAAATGTTCATAGCTGACAAGTATTACCAGGCACTGCAGACACTCCCAGTAGTGGCATGCACCGAATGGACAAGAGAAAAAGAAATCAGAAGAGCTGCAAAAAACAGGAGTAATATGTAGACAAATTTGTAAGCAAAGATGTAAAAGAAATGTCCAATTATTTGCCAAAAAAATTGTTCAAAAACCTTTGCTGCAAGAGCAAGAAAGTCTGACTGCATTTTGAGCTCTACATTAGGTATTTAATATACGCTATGACACAAATGCTGTCTTCTCCATACTTACTGATATACAGAGGACATGAAAAGCTCTTTTACCCAGCTTGATGAGGATTACTATGCTAACTTTGTAGTCCTGAACATCCCAAATAGTTAGAATGAGTTTGGCCAATGAAAATTATGTTTACATGACACTGATACAAAGATCCCTCTGGCAGCTGTCTCATAAGCATGAGTTACAAAAACACTGAAACTATTCTAATTTATCCAAAGAACTAAAGCCACCACCTCTGTCTAGGTAGAGAAAAGGTAGAAAAAGATTACTGAACTTCCTTCCCATCAGGCATGCTGAATATTGTTCTCCTCCAGACGAGAGATCCTAATTTCAAGAGAATATGTATATTCACAAGCAATATACAAAAGTATGAGTTAAAAGTGCCAGTGGATGCTGTATTATGGGAAAAAAAGTTAGAGGTGCATTCTACAAAAATACCCAGTTAGAGGAAATGTTTCTGGATGTATCTGTAAATTCATGAACCCAAACTATACACAAAATGAAACAACCTTTGGTTTGAATAACTTCTGCAACAAGACCATTAGGATATACACATGCTTTAATATGTGTTTCTGTACATATCCAAAACAAGACACAGCCAGTGCTATGAACATCCTTAGCAAAAGGTGTTGGAATGTATTACATCATCAGGAATGGAGAATAAGATGGATTTATAAGCACTGCAGTGATTCTCAACAGTACAGTTCTTTAGACAAGAAAAAAAGAAAAAACAAACAACAAAAGGAGAGCTGAAAAATTAGTGGTCACAGATAGTTGGATTGATAAATTTCCCAAGGAAATTCATACATATACATGATGACGTAATCTGCAACAGAATCACCAGACGATCTGTACAATGAGGTTATAGCAGCAAAACCCCAATTTTGAGATTTTTTTCTGCTTAATGGGCATATTAAAGAACTGTGAGTTCCTAGAAAGAAGAAGAGGACAAAAATATCAAGGATATACTTACGTGATCCGACCAAACAACTCTAGTACAAGCAAACTGTCCTTGACCTAATTTGAAATCCCAGAAAGGACAGCATTCCAGTAACAATCATTGATGGTCTCCTGTGTTTGCTTTATTCCAGGTGCATTCTTGAAGCATCAATTTTCAGAATTAATGGCTTGCATACCTACTATACATGAAATTCTAAATGGCTTCTCATGATGCACCCACCTCACGATATATGGGTCAGGCACTTATGATCCTGATCTGTAATCAGCTTTATTGCAAGGATATCAGTGATCCAATAAAAATCCTATTCTGACTCCAGAGTTATGGTAGATTCCTCTACTTACCACACTTTGGGTTTAAGGCTTTTAGCAGTAGAGCAGCCTTCTTACTCAGTGGCAAGTACTGAACGCAGAAAAAATGAAGGGAGACCTTGGTTAAGAGATTTGCTATTGATTTCAGTAAAACCATGATTTTGCTTTTAGGAAAGGTGTTTCCACAGATCAAGCATACTCCTGGAGGTGGTTGTTCTTTTGCAAAAGGGGAAAGGTTACTGGGTAAGAAGACTAACAGTTTTTGTTAGTAACCTTTCTTTGACTAGCAAAATGACAACCAAGATGTGATGTTTTTATTCTCATTACAAGAACAGAAAGCTGTTAAGTAATGCTATGCAATACTGGCACAACAGCAAAAGCACGTAAAACTGACAGAAAATACATTTAGGCAATGAGAACCACAGAATGCTTTGCGTTGGAAGGGACCTTAAAGCTCACCTGGTTCCAACCCCGTACCATGGGCAGGGACACCTTCCACTACACCAGGGTGTTCAAAGCCCCATCCAACCCAGCCTTGAACACTTCCAGGGATGGGCCATCCACAACCTTGCTGAGCAATCTGTTCCAGTGTCTCAACA
This sequence comes from Cephalopterus ornatus, assembly GCA_013396775.1. Lineage (NCBI taxonomy): Eukaryota > Metazoa > Chordata > Aves > Passeriformes > Cotingidae > Cephalopterus > Cephalopterus ornatus. The sequence goes on along the minus strand of VZRE01015875.1, from coordinate 273,631 downwards.
ATCTTATTCAGTTGGAATAAAGAGAAAGGTGATTCTGAAAGGATTTCTACGAACACCTACAACACCTAGAAATTCGATTTAAGGATTGAAAAGGTCCCTTTCAATGCTGTGTTCTAAGTGAGAATTAATTCAGTGACAGAGATTTAGGGAAGGTTCAGAGATGTAATATGGAATAATGGGAATGTGGGGAAGAACATAAGTTTTGAAAAGTAAGTTAAAATTATGTGAACCTGCATGTTAGTCGCAGGCATTACAACACATTGCAATACTCAAATTACAGAATGTAGACCTCAGCACTACACAGTCAGAGATAATCTGGAGATACATCTTTAATGTAAATAATTGCTATAATTAAGACAGAGCATATTAATGTAAAATACACAAACTTTTTTTTTATTTATAGACAATTAATTCTTCATCCAAAATGAAACAAAAATGCAACTGGAAGTAAATAATTCATTTGCCTTTATGGAAACTGATTCTTCATAATATCCAAGCCCCGTATTTTCAACAATACCCAGTCTCAAAATAAGCCTGTGGATGATGTTACCTAAAAAATACCCAAAGTGTTGAAGGAGAATAAAAAGGCATTGCAATTCTTTATTTTATAAGTGATTTTGTGATGTTTAATTGAAGAGGCAAATCATGGCTGTTAATGAGGAAAATTCACATAAAGAGGTACCTTCCTTTCAGTAACCCTAACACAAAAATGCCACACCCTAACTGTTTCAGCCTAAGAATACTCTTTCACCTATGAAAATGAAAACACTTGTTTTCTCCCAAACACTGACAGGGAAATGAATGTGTCCTTAAAAATCAAGTAAGACTACAGAGTAGAAAACTGTTCATCACTTAGTCTGAAAAACAGAAACATAAAATAAACCCCATAGCCACTACTGAGGGAACAGGACATTCATGATTTTTCTCCAAAATACAGACAAAGATAGGTAGCTGGTGCTAAGTTCTGCATGCTCTGACTGGGTACCAGTTTTCAAAGCTGATCCCTGAACTTGTGCCCATTCCATCACTTTGGCCCAATGCTATGGAGTTGGCCATGTTGTCTGGCTAAATAACACAGCATAGTTCTTACAGCTGCACTGCAACTGGAGTAGGTTCATACTTGAGTGCAGCTGAAATGGCTGACTGAAAAAGTAATGTTACTGATTCACCTCAAACAACACCACGCATGGAGCTGACCTCTCAAAGTACCTCTTCTTGGTAACCTCTCCCCAAAGGCAACTTAGTTTTGCTAGCCTTGCATCTGCACCCAAAAAAAAAACCCAGTACATATTCTGCTCAGCTTCCACAACAAAGGTAGATAAACAGGCAGTTTAAGGTGTGGACACAAAAATAAAATACGATTAATCTGAAACCATCCATAAACACTTTCAGCTGCTTAGTACATCTTTGATTAGAGAATTCCAGTGCTTGGTCACAAAGAAGGGTTTGAAATTGGCTGCTTCTGTTTTCTCTCTTATTTCAGAGAATAGAGGGGTCCTTAGGAGTTGGGGTAGAAAAGTGAAGCATTGAAGGAGTTGCTTGGAACTCTAGCAATGGAAAAGATGAGGAGCCCTCCATAATCAAGAAAACCCAACCCACCACCCTGCCCAAAACCCAGACAACCAAGTTCAAGTCCCAGACTCAAGGACAGACTCTGAGATAATCTAGAGCTGAATTTTTATGATCATTAGTAATCTAATACCTCTTTTCCAAAAACCATATATATGACCTGCTACTATACTAGATCACTTGTAAAATGAAAAGAATGAGCTGAGTCTTTTACTTCTGGTGCAAGGAAGGGGTGTAAGTTTGCTTCCTCTTTATGGATAAATGTCATTAAAAAAGAACTGCAGAACATGAAACTTTTTACTCATAGTGGTCAATTATTACCACAAAGCTATTTAGGAGCTACAAAAGTCACTATCTAAATGTGTTATTGATTACCTTCAGTTTCTGTTCTACTTAGGAAGAGTGTAAGAAGGTTGCAGCAAGTTTGCCATCTAAATTTAAGGGCACTGGTAAGGTTTTCTTTTTATGTTTGATCCAATCTTAAAAAAATAAGATTATCAGAACTTTTTTCTGTCATTTAGGTATGAACCTTGATTATCCCACTGAACTGTAATATTGTCCATCTGTGTGACTTCAGAGGGCTAGGATTCTGAAAGAACACTTGTTTAGTAGTAGTATTTGTATTACAGTCCCAAGCATTACTTAACTACACATGTTAAATACATGTTTATTTGTTCATCAAGTAAGCAAACACTGTTTGCTTTGTTAAAAAATTGTGTTCTGCTGTCCTGAAGAGTCCTGAGTAACACTTGTCCTTCTGAAACAGAGGTTGGTAATTGTTTCTCAGGAGTTAAAAATGTGGGATTTAAAGCAGCACACAGATGTGACTAGAAGAAAAACTGCCAACAGCAAGGGTGACAAGTTATTATTGAGGTTGCAAAACTAAACTGTGATGCATAGCATTGAATTGACACTGCAATGTTTTTATTGCCCTAGGAAAGCAACTCTCACTGTAGAAACAGAACAGACATTGTCACATCAGCACTGGATGCCTATTCTTGGTAGTATTTTCTGTCACTAACCTAGACTTGCTGATGATGTCTTACCCTAGAAAGACATGAAGTATCTATGTTATAACATGAGGGAAAAGTGGATAGTGTAAAAAGAAATAGAAAAAGGAGGTAAGAGTAGAAGCAGATCAGAAATTGCTAATGAAAAGATTAAAGATGCAAAAAAAACTTAATGAGAAGATGGAGAAGCCCTCAAAAACATAACCTAAAAGAGACAGCAAATAGCAGAGCATATCAGTACACCACTGCCTGCTGGCGGCAGACAACTAGAAAAAGCAATGTCTCTAAATACTTCAAAATGCACAATCTTGAAGAAAAAAATCAATATCTGTGTTTGACAGACACATTAGTTAGAATAAATTATTAATTATTTTAAATACTCATCTCCACCCTTGGTCACCAGCACAGCACCATTTAAACAAGTCTTTGAAGTAAACCTTTGATTCAGTAAAGTATTCAATCAAAACCAATCTGTGGAACAACTTTATTGAAACTGTACTTTTATGCTCAGTTCTTTTCAATAATTGGCAAAGTTCAGCATCTCCACTAGACATTTTCCCTTCTCCCAAACAGCTTACCATTTTTAATACTGGAAGTTATTAATTTCTGAAATAATGTTCATTGCCATCAACATCTCGAGTTTTATCAGAACCCTGAATTTGTGCTACAACTTGATCTTCTACAAGTTCTCTTCCTTGAGTCAAGTATTTGTCGGGCTACCCAGTTTCTCAGGGCACAAAAATGAAGTCCAAGGATCACCTGTGACAAAAAGAATGACTCCATTAGTCTGAATTCACAACAGGGGTTTTATTTATTAGATAAAACAATTGTTACTATAGCATTTAACATCATAATTTTAAAATTAAAAAAACAAAACATCATCAAGAACAATACTTTTCTGAAAAGGCTGATGATATCTCCAATCTGACTATCAAAAGATGCTTCAATTTACATTCTAGAAAGTGCACACAAGAGGAACACTCTTCAACTAGGTTCTTACACTCCTCAAACTGAAACCCAGGACCTGTTTGAAAAGCCTTCAAAATGGAATTCTCACTGATAGGTTCCCATCCTCAATTCTGCAATGGCTGTTTTATTTAGCAAAGACTGGATTTAAAAAAAAAAATTGTAAGTAGCTGTGTTCCTTAGTTCTTTCAAAAGTAATTTCACTGATCTTGGAGATTACTCTTGAGTTTATTATTCTTGTTTGCACTCACAGAGCTGTCTTCACAGAACTCTTGGACCTAAAAGAAGTGAGGCAGATTGAGCATACAAACATTGGGGGTTTTCCCTTTTTCACTGCCATATCCTTCAGAAAAGTAGTTACCACACATATATAGGTTTAAGCATGTGTGCAGTCCTAGTGAAGTTAACTGCATCTTGCTGCTCTGAGGCCCTAAGGCCTCACCAATATCAAACATCCTCTCTGCTTTCCTTACTATTAACAAAACAAAGAGTTTTAGCAACAAAACATTTGGGCCAAGGACGTGGAAAACTGGGAAAAAGTATAGAACCCCAAATACACCTAGCACAGAGCAGAGATAGGGGAGAAGGGTGAATGCAGCTTTCTGCCCTGATGTGGTAGGTACTAGTTACCAGCTTGGCACCAGTGTTTGTATTATCCCAACCCCTGTCAGATGTTAGCAGACACAACAGGCACAGAAGAGCGAGGGTGAGACTGCTGGGACTCTTGCCTGCTGGAGGCTCCCTTCCCACACAAGGCTCTGTTGGAGGGGAAGTCAGGGAACTTTTGGACCTCAGCACATAAAGCGCCCAGGAAAAAGCAACCCACCAGGCCAAGAGAACAGTTTCAAAAGGAAGAGAAAGAAGAGCAAGACGTGTGATAGCACTCAAGAAAGCTTTCTTCATTGACCTTAAGAATGGTCCAGTTCTGCAATCGTTACCCAAATTCACCATCACCAAAATGACAGGTGCGCTCTAACTGACATTTTAGTGTCACAACTCGAACTAATCTCCATAGTCAAAGACAGAACTGCTCCCTCACCTTGTTCTTGATGCATTGTTTTTCTTGGTGTGGGTAACAAAAAAGGCATAAGGATACCAGCAATCACCAAATCTGTATGTAGTATCACATAAATGACTTTAAATGATCTCTTTGGTTTTCTGAGGTGCTCTAATTAAATGTTAATAGTTGCAAGTAAAAACTACACTTATTCCTAAAGGTACCAGTACTTCTCTAATCCACCTTCCCTAATGCTAGTTACTGCATCATTTCAGGGTGGAACTGTTGAATGACCTTATTTCTGATGTATGAATATTAGTAATGGAAAATGAGACACCTTAGGATGATTTACACAAAACTTTTTTAAAGTGAGCTATTCTCATTCTTTTAAAAAATTAATTATTAAAGAAAGCACATCAGTTTAAAGTTCAAGATGTATGAATGTGCTATCAAGATATAGCCATTAAAATCCTTATGCCTTGAATGTTTCCCTTGAACTTTGTGTCAAAGTTAAAAGATCACAGACATCATAAACCGAATTCAGTCTTTGTGTAGGTCAGCATTAAATTGCAGCTGTTCCCATCAGGACTGAATTGGTGTCAGGCACCTCTTAAGATTACAAAGCCACCATAAAATTAAAAACAGACCAGAACTATGAAACTTATTACAAGTCAAGTACATTAAATAAAAGAGGATCCTACCAGTTGCATCATCAGCTTCTGTGTCTAGAAGAGCATCTACTGAAGCCATGCTTGTGCCTACGAAGGAGTCTGTAGTATCAGACACTCCTCGCTTGCTGAGACAAACTTCGAGTTACTGACTTCTCTGCTTTGATCAGTGTCTTTTACTAACCTTCTGACTGTCAGGAAGGTTACATCACTTGTTGAGAAGGTTTTTCTAGGCCTTCCTACTATTCCCCAATGCACTTTTAAAATCATAAATCCACAGGTTCAATTTTCAGTTATCTTCCAAGAAATATTTATGTAATAGAGAGTAGGACAGATGCAAGATGTTTTCCCCTACCAAATCCACCTCTTTGGTAAAGTGTTAAAATACTCCTTATTTCTGTTAGTCCTCTCTTGCAAAGAGGAAGAAAATCTTCAGTGAGATACATTTTCTTCAGGAGGCATCTTCTGTTCCTCCCTGACCTTTTTCCGCTGGAATTTTCATCCTGTGTCCTTTTTCCTCAATAAATATGCCAGCAAGACTTATTGATATAAGTTGTTGCAAAACCAGAATTTCCTTTCTTATTACATCTCTCTAGAAAGTCATAACTGTCTTTGACATTACCAAGTTACAAGTTACTTGTATGTATAAATCAGATTATTTTCAATATAATCCCTTTCTCAATAATCTGAATTAGTGTAAACAAGATTTAGGAGACTTTAGTCTTCATACTTACAAATATTAGCTCAGAGTTTTCTAAATACTTATGTCCTGTCTTAAGTTTACTTGCCTGAGTAACCCCTTCTTAAATCAAGGGCCAAATTTAATAGTGGTGCTCACATAAGTAAAGTTATGCCCAGGCACAGGACTTTGCAGGATTAATCAAAAACACTTAGCACACCTTTTTGAATCTTATCAATTATGTTATTTCCAAAGTTTTCATTTATCCATGTACTAAAACCCCATTTTAAAGAAAAAAAAGGAAAAAAAAACTTAACATTATAAGCTTGCTATTTTTTTGCTAAAAAGAACTATAAACTATTTACCATCTAGTACTAAGTATCTACTTGTTTTTATTAATCCTTAATTTCAGAGGATATATCATTATCTAGTTCACGTTCCAGTCTCAAATAATTTACGTTCAGAAGAATGCTCTATTCCCCTGGCTGTAGGAGATTACTGTTGCCAGTTTGCTGCAGTTCTTAACAGCCACTATGACAGAAAAGGCAAGAACAAGAAATGCAGTAAGAGTGAGCAAGTGAGCACGTGTTGAGTTTCAAGAGGGATTACATGAGATGTACAGCAGAGAGTATGCACACACATAGAGCCCAATGATTCAGTTTCCGGAAAACAGGCACCACGTTTATTTCAGACTTACTACCAGACATGTTTGCATTGCAAACTCCCCAGAGAAGTGCTGAATAGATAGTAAATAGATTTACTAATTAAGGAGGAGAAGAATATCACCCTTTCCCCTGGTGTAGCCCCAGTAATATGCCTGTCTCAGCCCTCTCTTCCCTCCATCTGAAAATATCCCAGGGAACAAGCGTAGTCAAGTGCTGACTTGGACTTCCGGAGTTTGAGTCTCCTCTCAATTACACACTATTGCAGTGTGTAACCCTGCCAGCTATAGTGAATGAGATTTCTGTCAATGAAAGCAGGAAGCAAATATAGCTTTTAGAATTTACACCAGTGGCAACCACAGGGAGAAAAAAAATAAAATTAGTTACTCTTCGTTTTGATCTTGCATATGGCATTCCACTGTGGCTAAATAAAACTGAAATGTACAATATGTTTGAATTACCTGAATTAACCTTAGAAAGTTAAGCATGCCACTGTTTGCCAGAGTCCAATACTTAGCTATCTTTCTTAGGCAAGCTTACAGCAAAGCCTAGGCTCAAGTTCCACCTCAAATGAATTTTAAACCATTAGGTAATGAACTCAGTGAAGTAATAATAAAGACCTTGAAAGCCAAGTTGTGAAAAAAATAAAAGCAGCTTCCCAGTTGTCATGGAGTGAAATTCTGCTTTCATTAACAGTGTGGCTCTCTTCACATGCTCCTGTATTTTTTTCAATGAAAGATGCACAGGATTTAGAGTGCACAGATTTGGTACACGTGCGCAGCAGCTGGTCTGACATGATAAAACAGAATGAATCTGAAGAAGTTCCTGCCTGTCTGACCAATAATCCATGAACTAAGACGGATTTACTCAATAGACTAGCACAGATTCTATCCTGTCAAAATTAGAGTTTTACTTTTTTAAAAAGCGTGCCTAAAGCTGTTTTCCATTAGATGTTCCCCATTCCTCCAAGACCTAGACAGCAAGTAGGAGGTGAACAAAGCAGGGTGAGGGAATTGTCCAAATCCCGCAATGTTTATATTTACGTATTTGCTTGATTTGAAGCTCCAACCATAGCATTTGTTACTGGAGACATTTCTGTAACTCAAAGAAAATCAATCAGAAGAATAGCATCCAGCATGTACAGACATACACTGTATGCCACGGCAGCATCCCCGGTATCGTATCTACATTTCATTCTCAAGTACGGCTTACTTGCCATTCTCTTTTGCTAGGTGGGAACTGCCGGGAACTAAAAATAGCACCACGACTCGGTGGCGGGAGCTAAAAATACCCTTTCCCGCTCGATTACCGACTCGGCAAGGAAGACGAAGCCCTTGGCATCTGTCACAGCCTATAACCGCCAGCTGAGGATGCGAGCAGAGCCCAGCCCCGGAGTTGCGCGCCGAGAGAAAGTTTTAGGGGCAGACGAAGCGGCCACAGCTCCGCGACCCGGGGCCGCGGACCGCCCCCACCCCAGCCCGGGCGGCGCCCCCGGGCCT
>VZRE01015875.1:140144-255207 GCA_013396775.1 Cephalopterus ornatus | reverse complement strand
AAGGCCTTGTTTTTGTTTTCTTTTGAATTGAAACACAAACCCCTGAAATCCTTTTTGCCTTTCCCGCCCCCCCCCCCCCCCATCCAGATTGTCATGTGGATTTTCTTCAGATCCTTGCTGAAAACTTACTCCTAGGAAACTTTGTATTAAATACTGTGTGTTTATATGAAGGGGTTAATAAGAGGGTGTGTCCTCAGTGCCCTACATTCCACCTGAGGGGTTGGGTAGGATTAAGTCTGGGAGATGGGAAGGTTGGCACAGCCTTCATTTGGGAACAGGCAGAGGGGAGAATGTTTGCTGAGAGTAATGCAGAAGTGAGCTGCAAAAGGGCTGCTTGTCTGGCTGGAGCTGTGTGGGAAGAGGGAATCCTGCAAAGGGCTGAGCTGCTTTGGGGGCTAACTTGAATGGAGGTGAGCCTGAATGAGAGGCTGGAGAAGATGTGTGTAAGGATGATGAAGGAATGGATATTAGTCCAGGTCTCTCTGTGACTTCCTTATGTTGATTTTATTACCATGCTGGAGAAGTTATCAAGTTTTTCGATATTGTTTGGTGAAGAAGAATCTGGACTGACTGTTGCTCCTTCTAATGCCCGCCTCCAGTCAGTTTGAGCAGCAGTCAGGACTCTGTGGGGCAATTTTATGGCAAGTCTTTATTAATTTGCTTTTCATTTAGATCCTTGTTACCTCAGAGGAATAATGTGGTCACTTTTTTCAGCCTTACTGATGCCTGATTCTCTAAAATGGGAGGAGGGACCCCTCTCTGCAGCTGTACCAGAATTTACTGTTATGTGAACAGCAACATGCACTGAAGTTCAAACTGAACAATGTTCTGTAATCCTAGTTCTTGTGAGTACTTTCTTGAGTGTTTCTCCTACCCAAGTAACACTGAACACTGGACATGTAGACCAAAAGGCTGGGTGCAGGCTTCTTTAGCCTGAGAAGCTGACAATTAATTTGGGGAAGTTCCAAAGCTGGTCATAAAGTAGAGATGTCTTTGACCTGATCCTTTAAGCACAAGGAACCAGGCTGGTGTTGTGATCACAAGTTAAAAAGAAATTGTGGTCATTTTGAAATACATTTATATTTTAAGTTCTTGCTAGGAATAAATACTTTGTAGATGCTTCAGACTGTAGTTCGCTTTCTGTCTTGCTGTTTTGGTAATAAAAACAAACATGAAGCTACCTTTAGTATTGCTCTAGGTGTGTCAGACCAGATGATGAGCTCTCAGCTGTGCAGTCTGATGCCATGCTAAGATCTGAATTACAGTGGTCCCCTGGGTGTCTTTCATCTGTCCAGTGTCATTCAGCATCAGATCCTGTGTTTTGGCTATGACTGCAGCTTGCACGCACATTACTTTTAAGTCTTAATGTGCTTGTTTTCCCCAGGGAATAGTTTTCCCTGCTAATTTGTATACTGGGCTACCATGACAATACCCAATTTCACTAATTCGGGCTGGCATGCCATCTGCACTATCTGAAGGGCAGTTCAAGTGTTATTTGTAATTCTGTGGCTTCTTAATAAACAGCATAGTAGTGGTACACTCTTTCTATTCCCTGAAAACAGTAGCAGTAATCCAAATCCTGTAACAACAACAAAAAATAAACAAAACCACAAACAAATAAACACACCCCTCCCCAACCCCAAACAAACAAACAAACCAAAACAAAAAAAAAGAGCATCTCTACCTGGAAGAAACCTCTATGTCTTCTAGCTCAGGAGAGGCTCATGCATTTCTGAACACTCAAGTTCATTGCTCTGAGAACAGCAGCTAACAGCGGCCCCTTGTGACCGTAAGAAGAGTTTTTGGCACTCAGGGTCTCCCTGTGGGCAGCGCTGATTAAACAGGCTCCCAAGCTGCAGCTGAATGGAAAGCAGGATGAACTCTGGGAGATGGCTCTTCTTGCTACCTTCAAGGTCCACAGCTGCGTTCAGGGCAACAGCGTGAGTCAGAAGGAACAGCATACGGAAAGAAAGAAGGATAGACGGAATCTCAGAAATATGCCTGACTGCAATGCCAGACCACTGACTGCTTCTGCTGTGCTGAGCTCCTGCCAAGATCTAGTCTGGGCAGGAGCCCTGTTCTCGAACACCTCCAGGGATCCACTCTGGGCAACATGTTCCAGTGCCTCACCACACGTACAGTAAAGACTTTCTTCCTAATACCTAATCTAAACTGACCCTTCTTCAGATTCTCCTCCTTCTAGTATTATCTAGTCTCATAAAGTGAAATGTTTTGGAAGACAGTGATTGGCCAGCAGCAAGTGCTGTTTTGGGGCCCTGACCCTTCCAAGAGTGTGCACAATTGGTGTGACAACTAGAACTGAACCCTTGAAAAATCTCAAAGATTCCTCATGGGGTATTTTTTTGTTGGTAGTTTTACTGGTCCAGTAGTGAACTTTGAAGGAGGGCCACACTGCAGTGCTTCCTTATCAAAGGAAGATGATACTGGAGAAATGTTCCATCTTACCAAGTGTAATAAATGTTTCTGCACATACTGTGAATGTTTTCAACTCCACAACCTGTGTGTTTTGTGCTGTGTGAGATGCTTCTGAAATTTTCAGGAGGAAGCAGTAGCAATAACCATGAAATAACTGGAATTTGGAAAGTTAGGAGGGTCTTTGGGCTAGAATATCAATGTCAGGGTTGCCAGTGGTTTTTCAAACTTGTGGTGTCAGTACTGCTGCATTGCCCTATGCAGCTGTTGGGTGTTGATCTGTATTTATCATATTGTTCCTTTGATTGAACATGAAGCTGAAATATAAAAATGTTGTATAAAATCTTGTTGAGTCGTAAGTGTATCTAACATATTAGTTATTTATTATTAACTGAATAGAAGGTAGGTTAGAGTTTTTGTAAATCTCAATGAAAAGACACTTCACAGAGTTTGGATGATTTCTATTATGTAGAAATACAAGTAATTATAAGAAATATTAGAGGGAAGAAAACACTTCTTTTCACCTTTGATGTTCTCTGAAAGGGGAAAAAAACATAATTCAGTTTTATTTTATGCGTTCTTATAGTCTATCTGCTTTTGAGAGACTGCATGACTAACTTCATGCTGTGGAGTTTGACATCAACTTTACCTGTTTTATTGGCCTTTTTAATGTTTTCTATTTAAAGTTAGATGAAAGAGGGATAGCAGAAAAGATGATTAGAACTAATACCTGAAGTAGTAGCAGAGGTTTTAAATTACAACTAATACTTTGCTGCCCATAACTTTCTTTTAAGATTTGATGCTGCAAATCAACGTATCAACAAAACAATGCAAGACGGCTCCTGTAGTAGTTATTTCTGCAAAGTTTGCTTCTTCTGGATTAAATAACATTTCTTCGGTGTTGTGTTGCCTTAGAAAAGTGTAGAAGGAACTTCATTGTATGACACAGCTGACAGCATTGCCATATAGTAACAGGGATGAAAAGCAATTTCAGAAATAGGGCAGTAAAAATAACTTCTTGTTTCAGACACCAAACTGAAAACTTGATTCAGTACAGCTGTATGAAAGCTCCTGTATCTTGCTGAAATGCACACTGAAAAAACCCAACCCAAAACACCCAAGGGTCAAGTGAACTTTTAGTCCGTCTTGAGAACATCTTGTTTAGTTTGTTTAACAAAACAGTGAAGGAGTAGAAATAATTCACAAAAATTGGGAGAAGGCACTAGTACAACTCCTCTACACCTTTATTGAGTGCTCCAAACTGCTAAACCACTTTTTCTTTTTGTGGGAAACTTTGGTAAAAACTCTACTTTACATAAAGGAGGCTTTTTTTTACTTTCCTTTTTTTCCCAGTTTTTCACTTTCAAAGTCAGAGCTGACTGCTATGTAAACCTGTCTTTCAGAAAATACTCTACTGGTTATGTTCAGGTTGTAATTTTAACCTAATGTTTTTACCTGAACCTGAATTTCTCTGTTCCATAGCTGTCTGGTTGACAGCAGAAATGTGTAGCTTTTGTCCTTCGTTGATTATATTCCTAATGTCACAGGAGATCTGTTTTTGTTAGATAAGACCAAGCTGTTTGGATGAATGTTTTTGCTAATGGTCATGTTGGTGGATGCTCTTCTGCCTCTTATGTGTGGGAATAAACAAAGCATAAAAAGATTGTACAGAGAATCCATGAATGCCCAAGCTGTTGCCATGTGATTTGATTCAGTTCTCATTTTACAAGCAGTGAACCAGATTGTTAAACCTCAGATTATTAGTATTTGCATTCTTTCTTAAATGCTGCATCCGTGAGAAGCCGGTACCTGGTTCATCTTGCTGGTATCCTATCTTTGTCAGTGGTCAGTCTTGTGGTCCTTAGGAGGTTTTAGTTGGCTATGCCCCAGAAGACCTGGGCTTCTGACCCTTTAGTGATTTAGAATTGTTGAGCCAGTGCCATATTGTCTTTGATACTCTTTATTCTCATTCACTTATATCTTTTTATTGTATGATTTTCATGTTAAGGCATTGAAAAGCAGTGAAACATCTCAGCTTTTCCCACAGAGGACATGGATGCAGCGGGAAAAACATCTGTTAGTCTGGAATTCCCTGAAGTTCCTGCTAGACCTTGATCTTCCACTAGTTTTATATTTATAGTTTCTCTGGCAGAACTTTCTGCCTTTAATGTATTTTAAAATAAACTTCCATTTTTGATGTCTGCAAATTGATCCTCAAACACTTCTGGATAATCTTACTCTGCACTGTACTTGCCAGAGTTTGTTCCTTCTTTTTCTCACTTCTGTATGATTTCAGCCTCCTGGAGTTCATAGCCTTCCTTGCTTTCCTGTTGTACTGAGCCATTCTTCTTTTTGTCTTTTAAATCTTGCGGAAATAAATGGTACAAGCTTGCCAATATGACATCTTTGTACAATCTGTGCTCCATTCTAAGAATTGCCTTTTGAGCTGCCTCTCTTTGCTTTCTTTAAAAAGCTGTTCCCTTCTGTGTTGTTTGGATGGTTTTGATCATGGCAGTAGTTTTGGCTTTTGATGCTCCTACAAAGCTTCATTTTCAAGCTCTTTTGTTAAATACTGTGCCTTCATTGGGTACTGTGTACAGCAAAGGACAAGTCAAAGAGCTGATTCTCATGGCATGTTTTATGCAGTGAAGGAGTCACTGATAGGGCCGAGGCTGAAAGATGTTGTACATCACGTGGGTGTGCATGAAATACCCACGCAAGTGGGAACTGGAGAGAAGATAGTTACTCCACTGAGCTTGAGGCAGGGTACTGTAGTACTTTGCTTGTGGTAAATGAACAATACATGGGAAACATGGAGAAATTAAATCATTAATTATGAATTACCCTGAAATGCTCTGTTCAGAGGATTCCTTCTTAAACTTTTTCACCTTTGAGACTTTCCAGGTATTTGCTTTCAATGGATGTCAATGTTTTTAGCTATTCTAATGGCAAAGCCTACTTAAACACAGTATAGAAATGAAAAGTTTTTCAACCTTGTACTCTGGTCCCTGGATGTGGATGGAACTGTTCAATATGCACTTCACACTTAAAGCGTCTTTTTCTACTAACTCTGTGGATAGACAGACAAAACTTGTTTGTTACATGCTTTCCTTAAGGCTTTAACTCTGTTGAAAAAGGTTAGCCAAGCTGGACACTCCTGAATCTTTTACCTGAAGACCATTCTTTTCTGTATGGGATCCTAAAATGGTTTGAGTTGAACAAATTTTTGGCAGAGTGGTTAAATCAAAATGAATATGGTGGAAGATATTTCTGCCGTCTTCTCAAGAAAATGGGCTAGTTATAGCCAAGAAAACCCTCAACTAAAACCACCAAAAAAAAGCCAACAAAAAATTCCAAACAAACACTCCAAAGATCAGGGGTACTTAAAATAACATGCTTCACTCTAGATACAGGGAAATAATCTCTGGCATTTAAAGTACAGCATAACTGTACGTTTTCCTGTTTTGAGAGATCGCTCAATAATGTCTGAATTCAGATACAGTCAGAGTTGAATGTCAGCCCCCTAATGCAAGACTTTTTCTCCACTTGTTTTAATGGTAAGTTTGAGTACTATTGCCTTCTGGAGATATAAATCCAGCCCTCCCCCCTGTGTGATTAAGCTGTGGGGCAAAGTGACTCTAGACTGTTTAGCAGGGCTCTGGCAACAGGATTTATTAACCTCAACTGGAACTGAAGAAGTGATAGAGAAATGACCTGCTGTCTCCATGAGACTGAGGAGGATTAATTTTAAGTCTGCCTCACCCCTTAATAGTGTTAAAATATTGACTGTGGTATTTTTAGGGTGGCCAATAGAAAAGTCATGGCAGCAATAGTGATGCTTGTGGATTCTAGTAGCCCTGTTAAGAAGGAAAATATTTTCCTCTTAGGAAGGCTACTGAGGACAGCCTATAAATACTCACTACCTCCCAAATAAGATGGGACTTTAACTTGAGGAACACAGCTCCACATCTAGCTCTCAGAACAGCTTCCACATTGAGCAAGAATAAGCCCAACTAAATCAGAGGAAGCCTCTAGGCTATGAATTTAAGTGTCTAAAATACTTAAGACACAGCCTACTAGAAGACTTTGATACTGTTATTAGGATATAATTTCTTGAGCTTAAAGCAAAACCTCTGCCTCAGCCACTCTCTACTTTTAGTAGCCATCTTCCTCTGCTTTTCAAAATTCCTCACTTTTTGCTCAGTTGGCTTCTATGCATGTTTGGCTCTGAACTGATAAGCTGCTGTTGTTGTGGGTTGTATGTTTCTGTGGTTTCAGTGTGGTTTTTGGTTTTGGGTTTTTTTTCTGTAGTTGTTTTGTTGCTTTTGTTTTCATGGGACACCAGATGCATCTTTTGTCTTTCTCTTTTCCTGTTGCCCAGGTTAGATGGCTTTCTGGCTTCCCGGCTTCCCCAGCATTCTCCAGCTCTTGAGGTGGGCAGTCAGTGAAAGATGTGGATTTAAACACTCTAAGTGTCTAATCTAACTCAGTCAAAGTGAACTTTGTTCTCTGGATTTCTCAGTGTTTACAAACACTTAAACTGAATTTTTGGAGGTCAGTTCTATTTTTTGCAGTTCTAATTTTAGGGGGGCAGAACAATGTTTGGCTTTGAAACAAAAAAAGCTCAATACATATAATCAGGCTCCAGTTCTCAGGTTAATTATATTGTTAGCCTTTTTCTCTGTGAGTTGAGGTATTTTTTCCCCCATTGAAACTCAAAGCAGGAGTTCTTGTTACCTCTATGGCCATTGTGAGGTATTAGGTGTTTAAACAGGAGGCCTTTCAACTTTCATGTTATAAATTACTGTCAGTGCTTCAAGTTCTCTAGAAAAAGATGAAATTAGAAAATGAACTTTTTGATGCAGCAGCACCACAATCTTTCCCTATGTATTTCTTCAAAGTTAAATGCAAGCTCTGAAAGCAATTCATCTTGCTTAGCACGTTTTCCAATTGGGACCCTGGGGATTAACGATAGAATGACTCATTCACATAATTGGGCTTCTCAGTGCTTTTCCTCACATTGAAGGTTTCAACTCCAAGCATATAAGAAAACAAGAAACTGAAAAATGACCATCTGCAGTAAAAAGTCTAGAAAGGCATGTGGCTCACCTTTGATAATGCTAAATGAGACTATTTGCTCTTGTTCTAATGGTAACAATGTCATGTTCTTACTTGACTCCTGGGCAACTGCTTCCAATGTCTAACTTTTTTGTGTGTGAAATTTTAGACGTGTGTTATGATCAGAATGCTTCTGTGGGTCAGGTTTAGCAATGGATGTTGGGCATTGGTAATTAATAATCTTCTGATTATCAGCAAGCTTCCCCTTTACATGAGCGGAAATAATTCTGATTATCTTTCTCTTAAACTTTTTCCCTAAGATCAAAGCAAAGATCTCATTTTACTGCTTTGCAGCTGTACTTGATATTGCACTGTGCTTCTCTGATTTTTATTCTCCCCCACTGCAGCTGTGGAAGAATGAGTAATGCCGTCAAAATTTACGTCTGCTTCAGCATGCTTGGTTTAATGGGGCCTTCATCTTTTTAGTATTTTTATGGAGGCATGTGTAGGCTTGAAAGCTGTTTAATGATAAAAATTGTCAAGAACTATGAAAAGAAACCAAAACACTCACCTCTTCGTTGGCTGACTTTTGTGTGGGGAATGTGTGCAGGGCTTTCAGTGAAATGAGAAGACTTCTTGTGTGAAGGCTGCAGGTACCTTGGTGTGGCAGTTCACAGCTACTGTTGGTGTGCAGAGCTGTGATCTAGACAGAATTTGCGAATCATATGGTTTGAGTTGGAAGGGACCTTAAAGATCATCTATTTCCAACCCTACTGTCCTGGGCAGGGACACCTTTCACCAGACCAGGTTGGTCAGAGCTCCATTGAGCCTGGCCTTGAACACTTCCAGAGATGGGGCATTGTAGTGGTTTTAAGGACAGGCATCCACAAATTCTCTGGCCAACCTGTTCCATTGCCTTACCATCCTGATAGTAAAGAATTTCTTCCTAATATCTAATCTAAACCTACTCTCTTTAATTTTGAAGCCATTCCCCCTTGTTCTGTTGCTACATGCTCTTGTAAATAGTCTCTCTCCATCTGTCTAGTAGGCTCCCCTCAGATATGGAAAGCCACAATTAGGTCACCCTAAAGCCTTCTCTTTTCCAGGCTGAACAATCCCAATTCTCTCAGTTTTTCCTCATAGGAGAGGTACTCCATCCTGGTAATTAATCATCTTGGTGACCCTTCTCTGGACTCACTCTAACAGGTTGATGATGTCCTTCCTGTGCTGGGGGCGCCAGAGCTGGATGCAGTACTCCAAGTGGGGTCTCAGAAGAGAGGAGTAGAGCAGCAGAATCGCCTCCCCCAGCCTGCTGGCCATGCTGCTTTTGATGGAGCCCAGGACACAATGGGCTTTTTGGGCTGTGAGTGCACATTGCTGGCTCATGTCCAGCCTCTCATCCTCCAGCACCCCAAGTCCTTCTCAGCAGGGCTGCTCTTGATCTGTTCATCCCCTAGCTTGTATTCATAGCAGAGGTTGCCCTGACCCAGGTGCAAGATCTTGCACTTGTAAAACTTTGTGAGATTCCCACAGGCCCACTTCTCAAGCTTGTCAACGTCCCTCTGGATGGCATTCCATCCTTCAGGTGTGTCAGCTGCACCATTCAGCTTGGTGCAGAGGATGCACTTGATCCCTTCATCTATGTCATGAAGATATTAAATAACACTGGTCCCAGTACAGACCCCTGAGAGACACCATTTGTCACTTATGCCTATCATGACTGTGAGCTGTTGACCACTACACTCTGGATGTGAACATCCAATCAATTTCTTATCCAGCAAACAGTCCACCCATGAAATCCCTCTCTCTCCAATTTAGAGAGAAGGATGTTGTGGGGAACCCTGTCAAAGGCTTTACAGAAGTCCAGATAAATGATATCTGTATCTCTTTCCTTGGCCACTGATACAGTCACTTCATCATAGAAGGCTGGTAACTATGGATGACAAAGAAAAGGCTGAGATATACAACAATTTTTTTGCCTCAATCTTCAATGGCAAGCTCTCTTCCTACATGTCTCTAGAGGATGGACAGCAGGATAAGGACTGGGGTAGAAAAGTCCTTCTGACTGTAAGTAAAGATGAGGTCCGTGACCACCTGAGGAACCTGAATGTACATAAGTCTATAGGACCCAATGAGATACGTCACAGAATATCTCATTGGCTGATGTAGTTGCCCAGCCACACTCCATGCTATTTGAAAAGTTATGGCGGTCAGGTGAAGTCCCAAATGACTGGAAAAAGGCAAACATGGTACACATCTTTGAAAAGGGTAGGAAGGAGGACCTTGAGAACTACTGACCTGTCAGCCTCACCTCTGTGCCTGGGAATGTCATAGAACAGGTCCTCCTGGAAGCTGTGCTTAAGGCATAGGGAGGACAGGCAAGTGTGGCTTCTCCAAGGGGAAGGCTGAGTTGGGAGTTGTCCGAGGCACGTTGGTGAACTACACTTATTCAGCACTGGTCTCTTCTGCAGACAGGTATCAGCCATGGTCCCTGACAGAACACAGACTAATCCCTGCAGCTGTCTTCCTTCAAGAGTTTTACAGATAGATTCAAGGTGGAAGTAGTGTATTCCTTCTTAACCTTTTTCTTCAATAAAAAGGGTATCTTGTGTCTTGTGGTTAAGAGACTGATTTCATACCTTTGGCTTGAGTGGATTCAGATTTTTATCCCTTGGGCAGTGCAGGAGCTCTCCTTTGATGTGGTTGCTTGGCACAGTACTTGTTTCATGGAGGCAATGGGTAGAACAGGGAACAATGGGAAAACATTCTGAGTAAATATCCTTGAAGGAGAAACCAAAACCTAGTATTCTGGTCACATTCCTTCTTCTAAGTGTATATGCCTCAGTCCTGGAGTTCTCAGCCCAGGCGTGGGTGTTAAATATTGACTGAATGAAATTTTATAGGATTGTCTGTTGTTTCTGCCTCAATTACTCCTAATCAGGTAGAATTGCAGTTTTTTCTCTGCTTCAAGGAAAAGTGACATTTTATACACTCCAAATAAAATACAGAATGGACAAAACAGCAGTGAGTTTGACTCAAATATGCTCAATAAAACTTTAAATTCTACTAGCTCACAAGTATTTTAAAATAGAAAAAATTACTTCCACGGGGGAGTTAACTACGGCAAAGGGCCAGTAGGATGATAAAGAGACTGGAGCCTCTTTCATATGAGAGGCTGAGAGAACTGACTGTTCAGTCTGGGCAAAAAAGAAGCCTCAGTGGGAAACTTACTATGTTTATAAATACCTGATGTGAGCATGTAAAGATAGAGATGGGCTCTTGTCAGTGGTGCCTTATGGCAGGATAAGAAGCAATGGGCACAAATTGAAACACAGGAAACTACATCTGAACCTTTTGCTGTGAGGACAATGCTTTTGAATGTCTTAGATTACTATTGAGTCAAACAGCAGTGCTCTGCTGTATCAGTTTTAATTGAGTTTAAAATGTCACCAGCTTGGTTTGGTGTGATGCTGTAGGTCTGTGTGGGAAAACAGGTTTAATCGCACTTACTGGACCTGAATTAGGTGATAAAAGCTCCCTACAAAGAGCACATTTGTTTAACATGGTCTTGCTTTACCCACCAACTGCAAAGCTGTTGTAGAGTTGAAAATGCCTGCTATTTCTGTAAGCGACTGTTATGATGCCTTTTTGTCTTCTGTCTGAAGTATAACCTGGGTGTTGCATGTTGCCTAGCAGCACAGTTCTTGTGAAGAGAAAAAAAAAAGGATATTCTGATACTTGCAACAAAATGCTTCCTTATGCTGACTTGGAATTTCATTGTATAGTAATGAGACATTACTCTTTTTCAGCATGACCGATGTTAGCCTTCAGTTCACAGTACTATGAATAAAAGTATATTTAAGTGTTGATATTCCTGTCCTTCACACTTTTAAATTTTAAAAATCTGTTTTCAGGCTTTTCTTCTATAAATGAGTAACTTTAGAATATGTATACGCAAGGCAGGCTTTCATCTTTACTGGGAAACCTTATCAATTGAGAAATGATGAAAATCTGTGCAGCGTTTTCCTCTTGCTGACTCCTAAGGCCCATTCCTACCGAGAAGCAGGTATTAAGGAATCTTGAGCAGAACTGCCACTAAGCTTAACCTTCATAGCTTCAGAAGAGCTCTTATCAGAGTGATTATTGCAGCACAAAGTCAAAACGTGTTGTCAATTTTAAACCCCCTGATTTTTTACCCTTTTTACATAAGTCATGAGATTCTTATCTGCATATGGGCAGGTTACCACTGAGAAATGTCTGTGCCTGGCTCTTTGGCTCTGTCCTATAATCCATCCATTTCCATTATATAGCTGCCAAGCTGGGACTTGTTCCATTTTGTACATAAATAGCATTCCAGACACAAATCCAGTACCCTGCTCTGCTAGATGGTGGAAGGCTGAGGCTTACCCCTCAGGACTGAGAGAATCTAATATTGTACCTTTCAGGCTACAGAATTTTATGATAAAATGGAGATGGAGCTGAAACGATTCCAGGCTATATTAAAAATGTACTAATGTGCCAGGAAAATCTATTCTGAACTTTAAAAGCATCCCTCAAGCAAGAGGCAGAAGGCACAGCTATTATTACTTTAGCTTACCATCAGGGCAAATTTATGCTAGAGAACTCTGTTAAAGGCTTTGTTCGTTTCTAGTCAGAAAAGCAGTGGGATACAGGCAAACCATATCCTGTCTTGACTTCTTCAAGGTAACTTTCTAGCATGAACTTCATGTAAGAAACTGCAATTGAAATATAATTTCATAAAAACACCGATGTATTTAGCACAAACTCAGACACTGGCACAGACATTTCAGCATGCAGGTGCACAGTCAAGGGACAACTAGTCATGAAAATAACTATTCAGGTGATAAAGCAGGGGAGAAACTGATTTAAAGAACTTCAGGAATTCTTTGTAAATGTTTGGGACTTCATAAAAAATACTCAGTAATTTACATAGTTGATATCATGTGTTTTAAAGAAAAATGCAAACTACCGAGAAGGCTACTGCAGGTTGATACCCATCAATCTTTATTCAGACTGGCCCGATTACTTTTAAAAACACCATTAAGCAGACACACACTGCCATCTCGTGAGCATCTCTAACACAGCTGCAGGCTGATTTCAGAGGAGAGGAAAAGGAGTTGCTTGGAGCAAGTAACTTAATACAGTACAAAACATATACAGACTTAAAAAATGCTGCACTGAATGCTTTGTCAATGGTATATTATATAACAGAGATACACAGAGAAAAGCTAAAGTATTTTATTAATAATTTATTGTCAGTAAGAAAGACTGGCTAATGGTAATTTTCAGTAAAAACCTTTACAAGACCATTGGATCACAAATATACAGACACTATAAAAACTGTGTCATGGTGGTTTTGGTTCTAAACTGGTATGTAGAGGGTCCCCAACACACTTTCCAAGAAGGGAAAAAAATGTTTACAGTTCTAAAATACAGCAACCCATTTAAGACATTTCCATATAGCTGACCCAGAAAAATATCAGACCTAACATATGTACAATTGAAATTGTGTGAATATGTTGAATGTTTTAGAATGAAATGTCAAACCTTGTGTTTTGGGGGAATACATACAGTGATGCCCTGATTTTAAGTCAGGGTGCTCATTTTTAATGGCACACTAACACCACTAGTTTCAGTGGAAAACAAATTCACAAAATATCTACAAAATCTAGTTAAAACTATTAAAATCAAAACTGTACATAAAATTTACAAAAAGTAGGAGAAAATTAATTGCATTAGAACTATATAAATATATGCATCATGCTAACATGGAGAAGTGGTATGTGATTTTTTTAAACGTAGACAATGTAAGTACAAAAAGGATGTTCAGAAATGGCACAGCCAATGGAAATCTTGAAACTGTCCAATTATAATAGGTTAGGAAATGGAAAGAGGCTGATTTAGTGAAATGAATTGCATGATCCAATGCTGCCATGCCAGTTTAGCTCACTGAAAACAAAAGCATTCACTGTGGCTGGGAAAAAAACCAGAAAAAATAAAAAAGCTCTTGAAAATTGTTCTAGATTTGATAAAGTTTGTTAGAGTCCAGGCACTTTTGTTGGGTGTGTCAGACTTCTGTATGTTGCTGGGAATCAAGTGGAGGAATTTTCACATCTTCAAAATGACTGTCATCTCCACTCTCATAGTCACTCATCATGACTTCAGACTCCATTTCACAGCATGCCGACACATCCGAGCAGGAAGCTGTGGAAGCATACACAGACATGGACATGTTGTCTACAGTGGGTGCTTCAAAGTCTCGATTGTACCCTAATGTGTAAGGAGCGTAAGGTTCTCTGTAACTGCCACTGATGCCACTGGTTGTGGTCTGAGGTTCTGACATGTCTGCAGGGTAGTGATGGGGAAGGTACTGATTAAGGTTAAACCTCTGCCTGCTTCTCGTAGAAGAACCCAAGCTACCTACGGCTGGCATGTCTCTGGGTGGCTGTATTGACTCAAACTGGTCGCTGTATTCAGGTGGTAACGGTGGAAGCTCATCAGGTGCAGGGAAGTCTTCAGGTGGAGGTGGAAAATCACTTTCTATGTCATAACCGCCAGGGTAATAGTCTGTATCGATGGCATTTGGATCTGTGTAGAGGGGAGCTGACTCCTCAACCACTTCGTAATTTGGATACTCTTGGATACCTGGCAACTGAACACTTGGCATCCAGTCTGATGTATCCCAGTGGTAACCTGAAAAGTTAATTTAGAAAAAAGAAAAGTAGTATTACTATCTTGTATTCTAGTCAGTCTGAACTGAGAATACACTGAGTACATGTATTAAGACAAGGCAATCACTGTGATTAGGACACTACTTGTTAATCAGAGAGCAGTTTGCCCTGCTTCCACAAAAAACATTCAACACAACACCACTTTACATTATGCCATGCATTAGACAGTGCATCATTCACACTTGAACTTTTACATTTTCTCAGACATTGCACCTAACGTGGTAGTCACCTATGGAATGTGCTGTCACAATGGTTCACTGGATAGCAAAGAATCAACAGCCTCCCTGCTGCAGCTAAATTCTTTATCAGTTGTTGTTGAGTAATTAGTTAGGGTGAAAACAACAGCCTGTTTTTCTTAAGAATATATTTAGTATACATAACCACCCATGACATTTTTACATAAAAGAAGTAATTTCTAATTGGTAAAGTTCAGACCATTAAAAGTGACTTTACCTCTTAAGTGAATTATATAGTTAATTTTACAAAATACTGTTAGCTCTACAGTAACTGTCACACCTCTGATAAAGATCTCTGACTATTAGTAAAGACATTCCACATTCAAATACAAGAACAAACCAGGAAAATCAAGCTTAATCATGCATAAGAAACCGAACTTGATCCTCTCTTGCAAACTGCCCTTGAATAAGTTTGTATTTGTCTGCTGGAAACTAGATGTAAGCCTAATCTCATTAAAAAACAATAATTTCTCTCATGTGAACACTAGTAAAGAAAATAATACACAATTGTAATATAGTGCAAATCTAGTAAAGAGTAATCACTGCGGACAAATGCACAGCAAGCAATTGATAGTAAGTCTGTGTTAAAACCAAATATTAAAGGAAATATTTTGGTGAACATCAATGAACTGCATGCAGAAGTCACCTCTTGAATTGCTGAGGTCAGGAACAGCAAAAGATTCTTTAGATGGCAGAATGAGAAGAAAAAGGAGAAAACATCTGTAGTTAGGAATCAAATAGTAGAACCAATATGAATGACAAACAATGACTGTCACTATAATGTTCATGCTGCTTTTGTCCAGTTTACTTAGCAATACTAAAGTTGGCTTTTGTTTTTTTTCTCCTGGACTCCTTATTTGTTAAGACTTGAACTGCAGGATAGCTACTGAGTTCATGTACAGCCCACCTGGGTCATGGCTGTATGGTGGCAAAATCTGCAGTCTGTAGTTTGCTGCAATCCTCATATCAGTAGATTTAGGACTCTCCTACTACAAAGGACAACAAGCCTTGATCTGATTTTTTTCTTTCCTCGTATCACCCCTTGTTTTTCAATACAGGGCTGCATCTATTGGGACTTACACTTGCAAGTATCTCATGCAAAGAAAGTAACTCTCCCATTAGTGTCTAGCTTCCATACAAGAAGCCCTGGGAAACCTGCTTCCCTTTGTACAGCAATTCTAACAACTCACACTCAGCAGAGAACTGTCTTGTGTTATCTGACGAATTTTAAACTTTTCTCTCTTCAGGGATCTATATTCCCTATTCAAATCTGTACGGATGAGCAATGCCTATTCTAATACCAGAATCTTCTCCTAAGAATTCATACTTTCATCTATTCTTGGAAGACACCTATTCTTGGACAGAGGTTGACTCTTCGGTGGGGAGTTCCTCTTTTTTTAAGCTTGCCTAGCCCAGACAAGAAAAATACTGTTCAGACTTATGGAGATATCAGTCTGAGATCTGAGACTGTTATAACATCTTCGGCCTCATCTCCAGGAGAAGGTTTTGACCTTAGAAGACAGCATTCTTTATTTTTCAGGGAAACTGACTGCAAAACTAAACCCAACAGGTACACTTTGGTCTGAGGATTTAAAGCACTTTTACAAGAATTGGGAGCTCTTGGTTTTCCTCTTCTTCTGAGGCAAAGACTCTTTAACATAAACAAGAACTTGATGTGCCCATCTTTCTAGGTGACAATCTGCTAGACTAGAGCTATATTTCCTCTTGCACTCAGTATTGCTAACTTGCCTTGAGCTACAGTCTGAGGAGCAGTGCAGAGAATGCCAGCCTAAAAACTATTCTAGGATGAGGTTCATGCCTCCAGGATACCTGTTGGACAGAAACACTTGGGAGACTAAAGGTAAAGACCATCTGTCCCAGAACTTGACCTTGCCGAAGGCTTGAGCAAGGATCTCTGCTGCTCAAACTGGCACCCTTCTGAGGGTGCTCAGAAGCAGAACTCTTTACCTAAGATACTTTGAAAGAAGAAATGCTTATTAAAAGTAGAAACTTTAAAGTGTTAAGAAGCAGCTGAGCAGGACATACTTAATGTCTCTACGACTACAACGCATAAAGTGTTTGTATTTATCTTACATTGATGCTAAACCACCAAGTAATACTTTCAACTTTGACTTGAGAATCCATCATTTTTAATTTTTACCAATTGACATCTCAAAGAAAATCTGAATAAATTATTAAATATTTCCACTGATAGATTTTTGCCTCTTCCAGCCTTAGAATTCTTCCTTTCCAAAGTACTGTGCATTGCAATTTTTTAGCACTGAGGACGACAACCTATAGGTACACATTAATGAAATACTCTAATGTAATTAGAAGTCTTTGCATTTGTCTACTTTTTTGTGTGTCTGCATAAATTAAATGTGGGACGCACTTCAGATAACAAACCAAAGAGAATCTTTAGCTACTATAATCAATTTTATGTTCTTAAAATGGCTTTGTTTTAAATAGGACTTAGTAATAAATGTTAGGTTTCCTAATCTGTATCAAGAAATAGGAAGCATATAACCTCTGCAAACTCATGGTCATGGAGTGCATTACTTGCCTATTACTGGAACCTAAAGTACTATGATGTCAATTAAGTTAATAGTTAGCATTTGTATAGACTCATTGGTGCTTTTATTACTTCTATTATTTTGTAAAGAGTTTGTGTTTTCCAGAATGGTTAGTTCTTAGCAGAAATGAAATAAAAGTCCATTGAAAATGTCTGCTTTGCCTCTTTCTAACTTCCAAATACATACTAAACACACACAAATAAACGTGTGTGTACATACATACACCCAAACATACCTTTTAGGTACTGTTGTAAGGCTGGATAGTAACAAACTACTTAAAACTGACAGGGATATGCATGCCTATATACCTCAGCTGCATACTAGAAATCAGTTTTTTCTGCTTAAGAGACAGATTGATCTGAAGACCAGGGAAGTAAGTACTGATACCAGACTACTCCGATTCTGCTCAGCTGGACAAGGTAACAGATGTGGGTGGGAGAAGAAAAGGAACAGAAAGCTGTTGCTTTTTTATCTACAGTACTGTATGTGTTTGCCTTTGATGCTGTCTCAATTCTGCTGGGAGCCTTAGTGTGAATACTTTCAGAAGAGAGTAAGCACCAAGATCTTTTTATGCCAATACTTTTTTTTGCAAGAAATCACACTTTGAAACCGTTTCACAAGGCAGCTGCAGCATACACAAGAAAATATTAACAGATATACAATATAAATATATTATTTGCTAAAACTTATCAGAAAGTCTAAGTATTTATAATTCACGTCTGCTAGGAGTACATTACTAGAAGACAATACTGGAACACAAACGTGCATTATTCTGCCAAAGCAGTAAATAAATATGAAAACATGTATATACCTTCTTTTTCCACCGAGTCAACAACAGCATTGACAAGGTGTATTACAGTCACTATGGAAGCTTGTAAAAGGCATAAAAGGAGCAAATTAAAACAAACCTAGAGTTAATATCACTTTAAACATCATACAGATATACAAAAAACACACTGAAAATTGCAGTCCATTACTATTTTATAGAACAAGATTATTGGTGTACATATACATTTACTCTCTATCTAGAAAGCAGTTGCATATAATAAATAAAATACATCTCCAAATCTCAATTTTGTTCTTGCTAAACATGCAGAAGTACTTGTAACTACTCCTGAAGCAAACTGTGCATGGGCAAAGCTGCTTTAGTTGTGTTAGAATTTCTGAAATGTTGCCTAAACATACTTGTTTGCATAATACTTGATTTACATAGCAACAGACTAGACTTTTCTAAAGGCTTGTGTTGGGTAAATTAAGGAGTATTGCATTAGACTTCCCCTTTAAAAATGCAAATTACATTCTCTTCCCCCACAATGAAAGTTAAAAAAAAGAAATTTTCACTGAAATGAATTAAGTTGAGAATATGAAAAATATCTACTCAGAATTTCTGTTGCTGACCTTAAATTGTGTATGAACTGTGATATCACAGTGAGAATACCAAATTCAGGCTGTTACATTGTTATTTTAAAACAACAAAAATGAATGTATTTTTTATGTTTTCCCTTTCCCAAGATACTTTTGGTAGGGTAAAGGATTTACTCTTACAGGGTAGGATGAAGTAAGCACATGCAATTTGTTTGCATGGCTCAGGGATTAAATTTCAAGCTAATAAATTCTGAATCTACCAAAAAAGAAGGAAGCAACAGTATCTATGATGCTACAGCTGTTTCTCTTAAAATGATGTATTAATGAGTAATCAGTACATGACAAGAAATGGGAGTAAGAATATACGAAACATACGAGACAGAGAGGAGGGGAGAACAACATGTACAATACAACACTTAAAACCACGTGAAAAAGGTTGAAAGTTGGTATCAGGTCTGTTGATAAAATGATGAGGACTGTAAGCATACCATTTTACTTTCACCAATCATTAACACAGATTTTTTTTTTATGCTGTTAATAACAAATCACTCTACTTCATTGAGAAGCAGAATGTTCTTTATTCTAAGCTAAAAGAATTTCAAGTTCTGTTTACCACACAGAGAAAAAAGCAGAAATTGGAATAAAGAGTGAAAACACCTTAACTTAGTGAATTAAGTTATGAGACAACTGTGGCTTTGTCCAATCAGCATGAAATATTTCTGCATACATAGATGCATTCATATTAACTGTAAAAGCATCTGTCATCACAATAGAAAAATAAAAGACTTCCAATTAATAATAATCAAACCCAGAAATATGTGTGTTAATTATATTTTGATGGACTGGAGTATATTTTTATTTTTATATTGGCTTTTATTATTGTATGAAATGTTTTTATTCATTCATTTTAATCATGGTGAAAGCCAAATATACTGTTCTATTATAACAAAATTCCTTTTTGTGCAGCTTCCTTCATTACTAAAGTAATCAAACTTACAAGTAGTCCCTTAAACTCTGCTCTCACTCAGAACTGATCTGATCCATATGGGAGCTGAGGTCGCAGCAAGAAAAAGAGAAGGAAACAAATGAAACTGTAACACCAGAAAGCTTTTTACTGAGAGCTGAACGGCAAAGCGAAAGTTATTTTTTGTGCAGAGGCCATTGATTAAATTCACTGTATTCTTGCATAAGGTGATAACTAATGATAACCTAAAAGAGTTTCTCAAATTTTACTACCTTTTAAACACAAGGCTCTGAACACCCTGCACTTCATTTTCATTGTAATATTCCAACAACAGAATGATTATTTATAATTTTAAGGTAAAATACTTAACACAAGGTGTAAGATAGGTAAAATACTTCAAAAAAATTAACAAATCTGGGTATTAACATAAGTAAATACAGATATATATTAAATAAGCTACTATTTAATATATATTCAATATATGTAAGTCCTATTGACACTAGGAGATATAGATGCAAAGACAGAACAAATGAACTTAAGTGGCACTACAGAATGATTGCATTTTACGTACCATTGTCATCACATGATTCAGACTGGAAGGAGCTGAGAGACTGGACCTCAGACATGCTTTCTCTAGCACTATAAGGATGGGAGTTCTTTTCATCCAGAGGCTTTTTAGAAAGGCAAGGGTCAAGATCTACTACTTTAGCTGAAAGAAAAAAAGTTTCAAGTGAGACGATTAATAGATTGTAGACTAAAGAGTCAGTAAAATTTAAGGCTGAGATCTACACATTTTTACAAAACTTTAATAGAGCATGAAGCCTGATCACACTCAAAACCCAGTAAAGTCATAACGCTTTTCGTACCCTAACAGGCATAGACAGTGTTTGGCACTCATATTAAAATTATACCAGCACATGCATTTAAGAGAAAAGAAAAAATAAGAACATTTCTTACTATCATAGTCAAAATCCCAGCTGGGTTTCTGTATTGAATCACTGTCTGAAGGCGAGTTGGAGGGAGGTGGAGGTGGCAAATTTGGTGCTACACTGCAAACAGCTACAGCTTTTCGGTGACCATGTACAGAATCTGGGTTAAAAGTACTAAACTCTGGGTGCTCAGGGATAGCAGACCCCTCAAAAGAATTCCTGTCAAGGTTGTTCCTGGAGTCGCTTGGAATGCTTGGAGTGTATGAAATGGGACGAACAGGAACCTGTGGTGGGATGTCAGAATAAATGTTTTTATTCAATTTTGCATCAAAATACGGTCTTTGCAAGAAGGCTGTTGTAGCTCCCAGTTGCTTGTCTTCAGGTTCTGGTTGATGCTTCTTCTTTCTACTAACCACTTTGCGGCAAACGACAAAAATCACAACTAACAAGAAGATTCCTGCGATGAAAACAATAATCCCAATCACTTCAGCTAAGCTAATGTTCCAAGATGTTGAAACGTATTTATTAAGAACAATGTCTGTGCAGTGTTTTCCTCCAAATCCACGGCTACAGTTGCAGTGATATGAACCGTAAGTATTCTCACAAAGGGCACCATTAAGACATGGGTTTTCTATGCATTCATCAACATCAGTCAGGCACCTATCAGAAACAGAGAAGAACAATGATGTTTGGTTTATATCAGTAGTCTTTGTTGTAATCTCCTTGTTCTCAGCCATTCTGGATATATTTAAAATATAGTACTGCGCACTATCAGGCAACACCTGAGATTTCAACCAGTTTGAACTGTTAAGTAATGCTATTAAAATTCAGTATGTGGAACACTACACCTGCCTTTCTCCACGGAAGCCTGCTTCACACTCACAAACAGGTCCATCCAAACTGTCAATACATTTGCCACTGTTTTTACAAGGATTGTCTTTGCAATATGGACCCAGCTGGCACCTGAAAAGCCAAAACAAACAAACAAATGCATGAATGAACCATTACTTTACTGCAAGTGAGTATACACAGTGTGGGATTCAGGCTGTAATATAAGGGCCATCATTAACTTCAGCTAACTCCAGGGGGTCTCAAAGTCTCAGCTATAAGTAGGAACAGATAAAAAAAGGAAACAGAAACAGTGTTACATTTGTAGCCTGTTCTCTAAGGGGTTCATTGGTACAAAAAATCATACAAACATACCTTTGACCTGTATATTGTCCTCGGCACTGGCAGATAAAATCATCACTGACCGGGATGCAAGTCCCACCGTAAAGGCAGGGGTTGGAAGAACACGGGTTGACACTTACATCACAGTGAGTTCCCATAAATAAAGGTAAACACTTGCAGTAGTAACCTGAAATTAAATACAGTCTTTTTGAAAGGTGCACATGGCTTTACTGGATTTGAGATAAAATCGTCCCTCCCCACCTACCTGTTCAAAGACATAGAGGATGGGAAAAATAGAAATATTTTTATTGAAAGATGAAGGTAAGTCTAACAGTAAGGTCTATCTTGAACATGATTGATGGATAACTTTGATTTCTCTCACAAAACTCATTGTCACAATTATTTCAGAATTTTTAAAGGAAGACTCTAAAGTAGGCAGTTATGAGGACCCCAGGTTGTAACACTGAAGATTAAATCCCCACTTTGCCAGATGGACTTTGTCTACTTCATATCCCAAGGAAGTGAATTTAGAACAACAGCCTTCCTATCTGCTCAACGACCAACCTTCTACAGCTCTCTGGGAAAGAGTGAATTATACACAAAGTTGTTTTGCCCTTCAAAGCACGGAAGCTGAAAAGCAGTTTTGAAAACTAAAAGCAGAAGAATATAGCACAGCTTACCTCCATTTGGCAGTGTGTTGCAGATGCCTCCATTCTGACATGGGCTGCTTGAACAACCATCTGTGGCAGTCAGTAAGCATCCAGGAGTGACATCTACAGATTCTTCCATGTGTGCATAATTCCGTGGCTTGCTGTTTAGGGGCAGCTCTTGTCCATTAAGTACAACAGAGTCCATACAGCCTCTGAAACCATTGCTAACCTGAGGACTTCTACCATGTCTTGTACCTTGCTGACGAATATGACCACCAAAAAACACGTGATTATCAAGGTTTAGTGTCCTAAGTGTACCAGGAGCAGTACCAGATGCAGTATGCACCCTATCCAGAACAAGTCGTGCATAGTTTCCATCCACTTCAAGAGATACTGAATGCCAGTGGCCATCATTTATCTGAATGCTCTGAACAGAGACAATCCCAGGTCCACTGCCACAATCAAATTTATATTGTAGTCTTCCATGGTGAATCTACAGAGAAAAGCCACAACATCAATAAATGGTCTGCATACTTAAGGAGTATAGAATATTGATGCCTATAAAAGTTTATGTTTGCTGGAAAGATAGGATGATGGTGGTGTTCATAAAAGGCAGTTTAATAACATTGTTTTCCAAACAGTCACAGCAACTGTGATTCATTCAATATAGTTCTTTTAATTAAAACCTACACTTCGTACATTTTTTTCCTCTAGTAAAGAAGTCACACATCATAATCAAAAAAATTACAATACTTCAATACCTTTCATCTTGTGTCTTAAGTGACTTATTCTGTATGGACTTCAGTATTATAACCAAAAAAATTTAAAGTTGTTGCTTAAAAAAGCTGATTAGTGAAGCTTTTTTTATTTTATTTTTAAAACAGTAAGGAAAACAAATTCCATTTACTCATTTAAAAAATTCTGTACAAGTTTATCACTGAGATGTATAGCATACCCTACCTTCAAGGCAATTACCAATTATAACAATTCTACAGAGATGTTATGACTCAATCTTTTATTCGGGCACAAAAAATGTTAAGAAGATGGTAGGAAGAAAAGAGGAAATATGCACAAGGAGATTTTAGCATACCTCTAAGATACTGTAGTCTGTTCCTCGAGCATACATAACAACTGCATGAGCAGAGTAAGTTCTAAGTCTCATTGTCAGCTTCATTTCCTCTTTGTTCTCGGTTTCCGTGAGACGGTATTTTACATAGCTGCTCCCAGTAAATGTCACAGCAGAGCCAGCTGGTGCTTAGCAATACAGAAAAGCATAAAATATATTAGCACAGGACTGGAATCAAATTTATGTTTGGAAAATAATACAGGTTTTTTTAGACTTAATTCCTTACCAGGACACTGTCTAGCTTTGCTATCTTGGCAAACACAGGTGTATTTTCCTTCCTTTGGATCTCCTAAACATTCTGTACCTTCAGGGCATGGGTTTCCTTCACACACACTATTCACCAGGGGGCACTTCCCTTCTGTAAAACAAAATCCATTATTTCTTTTCTGTTGGTGGTAATGCTGTTTTGTGAAAAGGGACTCTTAAGTACAGTAGCTGAAAGTAACCCACATAATATTCCTAACTATCAGACATGAAAGTGCAGTAACAGTTACAGGACATGATGGGCACAGATTAGACAAATGGCATATAGAGTAGCTGATGTTCATCCTTATCTTGACTACTCAATTTAATTGGTAAAAGTGGGAAACTGGTGCTGTGGTTTAAGGTTTACCATTACTATTATTCACCATAAAACCCAACATGTAGATATTAAACACAGACAGAGTGAGTTGGGGGAGCTGGAGAAAAGGATGTCTGTATTTGAGACAGAAAAGGAACAGGCTTTAAATATTTACTTCGTATGTGCAAGTTCACCCAGCAACGTTAAGTCTTGATTTTAAAAAGCAATGTTCAACTCATCTGAGCTAAAGACAAATTAATATTCTGCTATAAAACTGTATGCTTATATGTATTTTAAGGAATATTCATTTCCCACATCACCCTGTCATTCCCAGTCAAGTTTGGAAACTGTGTGGGCCACTTCCCTAAGCAGAAACAAGGAAGTATTCAAGGAACTTTTCAAGAACTTACCTTTGTGCACACGAGACTGAAAATGGCCATCAATATAGAATAGGGAACAACAAAAAAAATTAACTTCTTTCATAAAATGGAAAACAAAGGTGTAGCTATAAAAAAAAAATCCACTCCCAAAGGTTATATTATGTAAATTCTTAAAATGAGGTAATGAGATAAGAATTACTCTTGACTATGAAAAAAAATTAGGCAAATGTTGCAGCAAGGATTACAGAACATTTTTAATCTTGTCCTGTAATATAAATTTCCACCTGTGGATTATAGCTTTTTAAAACCAGAACAAATCTTTTCAAGGATATGGTTTTCCTTACTGCTTTTCTTACCTTTACAAAGACAAACTGCTGTTCTGTGATGTCGGGGAGTGACAAAACTCAGCCTTGCTGTGCTGTGTGTTGACATGATGTTCTCATCCACTGTTACTTTTTCTTCACAAAATTTCAAGGGACAATCTAGGCCTGCACAGAGCTTATGAAACACATCAATTATCCGGACACCTAAAATCTCCTCTAGGTCAGGCACAGAAGAGTTTATCTTGTGTAGCAAAATTCTCATTGGGTGGTGAGAGCTACCAGACTTTTCAATATTCAGGAGGACATCAAGATTTGAAGGAGGATCAGAAGGCTGTAAACTAACAATCTGGATGTCATTTCTCCTCACGCCCAAGATGTTTCTTAACGCTCTCTGGAAATTGCGCCAGTAATCACCAATAAATTCTTCAGGGGACAGGTTTGCAAAGCGTATTGCAATGCTGTGATTTAGTAAATCTTGTGTGATTTGTCTGATGTGTACAGTAATATCAGCTGCAGTTGTAAATTTTCCATCTGTAACAGTGACGTTTAGGAGGTACTGTCCTACGTCTAACCTTTTATGGGCTATTAGTTTGCCACCAGTACTGGAAACGGAGAACAAGGATTCCATTTTGGGGTCCAGACTGTATGTCAAAGTATCGTAAACATCTTGGTCGGTTGCATGAATTTTTCCAATGACACCACCTGAATACTCTTCCCCAAAGGCTGTGATAAAGATTTCTAGAGGCAGAATTGCTGGAGAATAAATGCTTTCTTCAATAACTCTAATATCAATGTAAGTCAAAGATGACAATGGTGGTTTTCCATTATCTGCCACCTAAAGGAAAAATGAGGACAGAGTTACATTTTTGCTTTATCTCAAATTCTACTGTAGATATTTGTACTGTATACAGTAGAGCTGTATTTTTCTACCAAAAAAAAAGTTAATGCTGAAAATTTAAAAAGGCACAGACAAACATGTTTACTTTTCCGAAGATTAAAAGGCTAGAGTGCTCTTATTACCTGAAAACGCCAGGAAGTTACTAACATTGGTAGCAAATACAGAGGAAATGTACAGAGGAAATGTACAGTAGCTGATTTCAGACAGCAGATGGTGCTTGAAGCTTTTTTATATTAAGCATGGAAACACATTACAAACTTGAAATGAGTCATGCACCAGAAATGTACAGCATGCTTCATCACAGTTAGGAGTTGGTCTGGAAGACAAACTGAATGTGGTATGCCAAACAGTACTTCAAAAGGAAAACAATACATGCAGAAAGTTGCAACTAATTATGTTGTCTTTCATGATTTTTGATCATGGAGAGGGAAAAAACCCCCACCTGTAGTGCTATTTGCTTCAGACAATTAAAGTAATTAACAGAATCAGCCTAATTCAATTTTAAAGCCTTTTTGAACACCCTGTTCTCCACCCCTTTTGGACAAAAATATACACTGTTGTTGTATGAAGATGAGACAAAGAAAGAGTAGAAAAGTGAGAAAAGAACATTTCTTCGGGTTAACTTTCTTTCTGTTTCTCATCCCTTGTTTCCCATCTCCTTTTTTTCCCAGAGCTCTTTCCCAGTTACTGAAAGTGACACAGAAGAAATAGTAAAGAAGAACTGGAGAGATGTGAAGGTACAGTGGGGATACACTGGGCTCAGAAGGTATAAGATATTCTGCATTGTTCAAAAGATTTTGCAATAATTTTACGGAGACTACAGATACACTTTGAAGATCTATGCAGAGAAGCTGCTTTTGATTTTTCATAAAGATTTAAGCAAAAAAGGAGTAGCTCCAGGCACAAGATTATCTGTGGATGTGCACATAATCATGGCATTTCTAAAATGTAACGCATGTCTCATAAAACTACACGTCTTCACCTGTTAACTCCAAAAGACAGGCATGGCTAGAAACTTGCTCTCTGAGTTACTCAAACATAAATAACGAAAGAGGGAGAGGGAGAGAGAGAGAGCACCCAAGTTGGCAAAGTTCTGCTCTGCCTGGATTTCTGCCTGGAAACAAGACAAGGCAGGCAGTTTAGCTACAGGAGAAATGCCCAAGCGAAACAAGAAAAGGCTCAAAACAAACAGACAAGCAAAATTACTACAAATGGACAGCAAGTAGGAAAGAAGAACCCCAGGAGAAATGATTTTTCAATAGTGCAGATATTTAAAAATCTGTTTTGGTTTTAAACTAAAGATTTCAGAGTATGGCACAAAGGACTGCATGACTCATAGCTGAAGATTTTGCACACTACTGCTGTGAGACATTCGTTAATGGATAATCTATTTCCTTTGGAGAGAGGGCAAGCAAATGTGAGTGGCATGCATATGTAAGGTGACCGTTGGGGAAAAAAACCCGAACCTTATTTCTATTAAAACCACAAAAGTAGAAGTAATGCTCATATTAAGTAAAGTCATGTGGAGGTACTGGGTGTGTAGAGTGGATATGGGGGGGAGTTGTTTGTGTGTTACTGGTTTTTTTTTTTTTTTCATCTGTTTAGAGTTTTTTTCTAATTAATTACATGCCTGTAACTTAAGACCATCACTGCCTCAACAATCCATTCAGAAAGCAACTAAGGTGAAAGATGTCAATACTGGAAAGCAGTGAAGGTCAGCTAAAAAATGAAAAAAGGGTATCAAGGGATCATATACAGCCATTAACTTGTGATCTGCAAGATGAAAGTGCAGAAATTAAACACAGTGCAAACTTGAGAAAATGTTTCCTACTACCTTTGAAAAATCTTTGTTTTAAATGAACAGGGGAAGAATATTTTCCCACAAAAGTCATGACTCCGGTTTTGTGTGTATCATTGGAACTGAAGTCTTGTGATATGGAAATGCTAGTTTTAGTCTTAGATACCTTCATACTTACGTTTCATAAGATAATAGCAAACAATAGCAGCATGTCCATTGAAAAAATGGTAGCACAGTGTGAAATGACAAATGGCAATTAAAAAATAGTGACATATTTCCAGAATCCAGTCGGGAGACTTGTAAATCAACAGATTAGACAGATCCAAAATACTGAGATTGAATAGTACAGCACACAAAAAAATGCACATTAATACAGTCTGCTCTAATGATTTACAGTCTCTGAGAAGTCTTTGTTCTAAATGAGTACATTTGTTTTAAGACACTTTTTAGCTACTGGATGCCATTAAAAATAGCCTGTATTCATTCCCTAGAAAAAAGGCACTTTTCAAGTGCTGTGCTAAAGACAAGATAGCTGAAGCACTGACAGGCTGTTTGGAAGCAGCCTAGAGTCCAGAAAGAATTGCATGATTCCACCCAGAGGAAGATGTTAGATAGGCATCTCACATTTAAGAAAAGCCAGGAACATTAGGAAGGGCAGCTAAATCATGAAATGTGACAAAGTCAGTGAAACAGTCTACATAGAATAAACATAATTGCCTGTGAGTGCATTTATAAGAATATGTTTTAGAGGCGAAATAAATAAAAATTAGTTACTCCTTAGAGAAGATTTAAAATAAAACATATGAATCTTGTTCTACACTAATTCCACATACAGGAAAAACATTGCTGGTTCTTCTTCCATAAACAGAAAGGTGACTTTGAGGGAATAGGCATACCACTACTGAGGAAAAAATGGCTAACAGAGGAATGATACATCTGCCCCCTTTTTCATCTCAACTCTTAATCTTTAAGTGAAATTATATCAGTTCTTATACTGATGGCTCCAGGTAACATATTTTAGTGACTCAACCAGCAAATTAAAGTATCTGTAGGAATTTTTTCTTCTTTCCCCAAAGAAATAGACTATGTATAAATATGTCACAATTATCCCAATGTGGACAGAATTCAATATACATTGTTGCTTTAAAACTCTGCAAGTGCATGTTTATTCAGAAATTATCTGCAATAGTATATATAGGAATAACTTTGACATTGAAAGAAATTCCTCATGTAAAAATAAAAGTTTAAGAATTAAGACTAGTTATTTTTAGCCTACCAATTTCAAGTCCTCTGTTCACAGCTGCTTAACTTATAACTGAATTAAAAAGATTAAAAAATTGGTTTGAACTTTTCTAGGTTACAAAAAGTATTTGAGAGAACTTCACTAGGTTAATGTAACCTTGTACATGGTCTGGTCTTTTTGAACAACAGTGGCAAATATAGTACATATTATAGCATTTCAGGTAATTTTTGGGGGTTTATGCTGTGTTTTCCACTGCAAGATCCTGAGATCTCAAACTACTGCACTGCAAGTTTCAATGCTGTGACAAAGGTGCCCTGGCCTGCTTGTCCAAACTTTAAAAAGCATGTTTTCAATTGCCACTGTAAAAAGAACGTGGCACCACAGAAAAATTTTTCAGTACTGTTATGTTATACGACTTTCAATATTCCTGTTTCTATCGTATCAGTGTAGTCCAGCACACAGCTTCCAGGGTCAAAGTGATAGTGGTGAGAGGAATTGTGCAGTCAATAGTGGGCAGCTGTAAGGACCTGTGCCCTGCCGGTTTTTCCAGCATCCGAATCCCGGAAGGCAGAGGGCTTATCAAAGCCACTTACCCAGTTAACATTTTACTTACAACTTACTCCTACTGTTAGTTTAATTAAACTTCCCATTACACCTGTGTAGATTTCCATTTAAACCAACAAACTTTGTCTCTGAAGATGTTACCTCAAGGGACATGCCTCAAATGACTACTTGGCATGTCAGGATCTTGTAACAGAAAGACAAGTGGTGGACTGGGAATAAGCAGGAAAAGTTTACTCAATACTTACAACACAAAACAGCTAGAGGAGGCGCATCCTACCTTAACATGAAGTAAATAGTGATCTCTCACTTTGCGATTCAGTGTAGCACTTGTGGTCAGAACTCCCTGCTGGTTAATCTGAAAAGTGTTCTCTTCATTTCCACTCAGGATAGTAAAGAGAAATGGAGGGCCGTTGTGAGAAGAATCCTTGTCTGTCACCACTAGTTGCAGCACACTAAATCCAATAGGCTTATTTTCCTATAAATACATAATACACATTGCTTTTGTTAAATTGAGGATATAGTCTGATGCTGATGTCTTCTTCACAACAGAAAAAAACACCAAATTATTGTCAAACCAGTTAATCACTATTAAGAGAAATCAGAATGACCACATTGTTTAAGAAAAACTACTACCCACTGAGACTAAAAATAAAAAACAGTGAAAGGAGAAAGGCAGTACATTTTTAAACTTCATATTATATTTTAAAGGTAGTTCAGCCTTGACACTTTACATTTTCCACTTCTGGTCTGAATTAATATTACTGTAGCCTAATTACTAAGTCATCAAAGATTTCAAATTTAGTTAAAACACCTGTTAAGAATAATCCAATGCCTTTGTTGGGAGGATTAAAAAAACACACTCCTCCATCTGACCCCTTGTGCCCTTAATTAGTGTTCTGACTATAGTTGTGGTTGCTACAGCCACAGTCCAACTAAAATATGAAATCCTGGCTTTAAAATTTGCATCATAAAACCCCTTCAAATTTGCATCATGTGGAGGCCTGAGGTTTCACAGACACTTTGAACACTTTGGCTTATCATGTATCTTACACACACATACAACCTTATCTAACACTTTAGCACCTCTTCCAGAATACTTGTGCTATACGGTATTGACTAGATTTTAAAATATAATACATATTTTAAATCAAAAAAAGTAAAGACATTATTTTAAAGTACAACAATAACAAAACGCTATCCTTTCACAGTTGCCAAAACTTCTAATGACAAGCATGCTCTTTGTTCCTGAAAGAATAAGTCAATTTAGTTATCAGACACTGCAGCTGAAGCTTTTTTCCCCTTTCAGCAAAACAGACAAGGACCACCATTTTAAAAAACAAATATTTACATTTGAACATCTAAAGCAATTTGATTTTCGTAATAACTAATCACATTTCTAACTGTGTCCAAATATGTCCATCTCCAATACATGAGGAAATGCACACCAGCATTCTTGGGAAACTCCTTCAGCTTCTTCCGTGCTACCTTCATACTAGGACAGGCTCATATGACTGAGCTATAAAACAAGAGGTCATCTTTTTTAATTAAGTAAGGGAAATATTACAAACACTGGCTACATAATCTGCAGATTTAGGCAATCCATTAGTTAACATTCATTTCAAGAAAGACTAACTGGGGAAAAGAAAACACCTTTGACAGCACATAAACATACAAATCTTTGGCGGGGGTGTATGTTGTTTTTTATTTTGGTTGGGGTTTTTTTGTTTGTTTTGTTTTGGATTTTTTGTTTGGTTGATTTTTTGTTGTTGTTAGTTTGCTTTTTAAAGCAAGATCCAGGACATCTTACTTGCATACTCTATGTATATTGGGTAGAGATTAATCACTTTGTCTTATTTCAGAAAACTACCCTTACAGATCATGTACACCATCTCAAACAGAACTGGTATGTTAGGATGACACAGTGCACCAGATAACATTGCCTGATCCTCAATGATCTGTTGTACTAGACCAGGCACCAGCAACAGCAAAAGGACCCAAGGGATTGAGCTCATTTACAGGAGATAAAGGTCTTAATACAATTCCTTTGTTGCCTTTCATTTATTCTCTATTGAATTCAGGAAGACAAGAAGTACAGACGGTGCCCCTGCTGTCTGCTTTAGTAGAGTTTTTTGAATCAGACAAGTACATGCCAGAGACTTGAGAATCTGGCCCACTGCTACCCACCCTCCTAAGATGCAAAATTAGTCAAAGGATTGCAGCATTATGCAATACTACTCCTGTTCTAAATGCTTCTGATCTCAGAGGAGGCCAACAGAAATTAAGTCTTAACCTATGTGCCATGGTGCACAACACTAGCTTCACAGTAATAGGTACGTAAAAGATCTTTTTGTAAGCAGTAACTCTTAAGATTAGAAAGAAACAGCAAAATTATTATGTATTTTAACAGCCCTGTATGACACTAAGAATGCTATAAACATAACTGCAATTTATAATATGTACACACACGAGGAACATGAAAAAGAACCCAGAGAGGTTGTAGTCTCCCTCACTGGGGATGTTCAAGAACGTCTGGATGCAATCCTCTGCAGTGCGCTCTCAGATGACCCTGACTGAGCAGGGAGGTTGGACCACATGACCCACTGAGGTCCCTTCCAACTTGACCCGTTCTGTCATTCTGTGAACTTGCAATGCAAGTTTCTAAATAATCTGCACAATAGGAGCTTTGTAACCCTTAACACTTATTTGGTAAGCGGTCTCACTGGTGACCTTAAATAATTAAAAATACAGAAAAACAGAATTGAAGCATTAGATTTATTGTATCTTGCAACATTTTTCAAGTTACAACAGTCCAATAATATTATTGATTTGACTACTTCATTATCTATATTTACCTGGATGATAACACTATAGTTTCCTTTTGAGAATACTGGAGGATTATCATTTACATCAGAAACATCAATATTAACTGTGGTTGTATTAAGTCTAGGTGGACTTCCATTATCTGAAGCTTGAACTGTCAAGGTATATCCTGATATCTAAAAAACAATTAAAAAAAATTTCAAACATTCACTAAAGAGCAAAACATAACAAATTCAGCTTTAGTTTTATTGAAGAAATATTTTAGCACAAACCCTTCATAAAAAAGCTTGCCTTCATATATTTACTCCTTTTTCTTCCCCTCTGCTCCCCAAAAATACTGATATAAATAGATGTTTTCACTTTATGAGAGCTATATTAATTTTGGAACGTGAAATGGTAATTTACAAATAGGAAAAAAATGTAATTACGTATCATTAAATTAATCTCAACAGCTCAAAAAGCATGAACAACTTACCTTTTCTCTGTCTAGAGGCTTAGTCACTTTTATTTCACCCCTGGTAGGGTCAATTGTAAAAGGATTTCCTTGATTGCCATCTATAATTGCGTAGTGAATGCGGTTGTTAGAAGGTCCATCAGCATCATCTGCCATAACCTAAGGGACATTACAGTTTCACTTAAAAGAGGTTGAAATAGACTCTAGCACCTTTAAGATGAACTCATCCTGAAGAGGAGCTGTTTTGATCAAACACATCTCATAGTTTCAAGAGAAATGTCATGCAAATAGAACATACCAACATCACTTAATTTCCTGAATTTCTTCTGAAAATGAAGTCACATTCTCATGAGGAGAACCTAAATATATCACAAAACATCATCTACTTTCCCACAGCATCTGAAGTCCCTGGTTCTGAAACTTTTCAAAGTAAATTTTCAATTCACTCAGTGGCAAACATCTATTCATTTATGTTCACCTTCAAATCAATACTTATTCCTTCAAGATGGAAAGCATGATCATCACGACAGAATATTTTTCAAAAAAAAAAAATACGTACTGTAATAACTGATTGTTCAAGTACAGCGTCTTCACTGATTACTGCAGTGTAAGTGTCTTGGCTAAACACTGGAGTGTTGTCATTGATATCCGTGACGTTAATATTCACTGTTACAACATCACTTAACGAAGGTGTGCCTCCATCTGTAGCTTCCACTGTCAAGTAGTACTCATGAGAACTTTCATAATCCAAGCTCTCAATGATAAAAATAGCTCCTAGGGAAGAAGAAGGGAAAAAAAAAGCCTCACACAAACTCTGCTATTGCTGTAGTATTAGGCTTTGCAACTTTTTATTTTGGCCTGACAAATCCTCAAGCTTTTTCAGGGCTTGGATTTGTCACTGTAAAGCTAGAGCTACACAGTCAAATTATCACACTTTACATGTGAAAGTAAAAACATGAGAGGTTCCTGCCATTAATTCCTGACTTTCCACAAAAAACTCACACTTTAAAAACACCTGGCTTACATTTTGTAATGTGAGTTTTTAACTGACTAGTAAGATAGTGCAGTCCCTACCATACACGTTGATTTGCTGCTGGAAGAGTTTTTCTGGAACTTTTTTCCTACTTTCAAATATGTGAAGTTTATCTGGCAAAGTACTTCTATACTATAGTACCAGCATTCACACTGGAAAAAGCAGCTGGAAGAATTATAATTTCAATTACAGTAATACAATTATCTACTATGAACTTCTGGGTAGAAATCTTATTAAAAACAAACAAACCAACCCAACCCAACAAACTCTACCAGAAATTAGTTGTAGAAAATGAACTGTATACGAAAACAAAACAGAACTGAGGTGTATATTGATTTTTAACAAAGAATTGTCATTAATAAGGAAAATTCTCTACAGAACCTAAATAGTTTCTGAGATTAACTATCATGCAAGTCTAAAATCTCCACTGTCGTGCTGGGTATATGGTTGAACAGAATATTCCAATCTCTTTAATGCCATATCAAACTCCTTTAGCATTACTGTCTTTGTGGACCAATGACTAGTTTTCCCAATCAATTTAATTTCTGATCCTTCTTTTACCAAGTCTGGCCATTCATTCTGATTATATGATTATATTTTCTTTTGTGAAAAGTCTATTATACTTCTATCACTACAGATCTATGTCTTTCCACCCACACTGCCCCCAGGGTGGGGGGTATTCCAGTTAGGAAACCCTTACTCTTGCCAGCTAAATGAATCTTATCCAAACAGCAACAAATAAAGTTCTATTCTACATTCTACGGTATTTCTCTAGTAAGCACGCTGGCAAAATGGGTGAAAAGACAGTAGCAGCGACTTTACAGCCAGGATGATGCACACAAATTATACATAACCTATCTGGTTGAACTAATACAGAACACAGTAT
Organism: Cephalopterus ornatus; assembly: GCA_013396775.1. Classification (NCBI taxonomy): domain Eukaryota; kingdom Metazoa; phylum Chordata; class Aves; order Passeriformes; family Cotingidae; genus Cephalopterus; species Cephalopterus ornatus. Next base: position 220,990 of record VZRE01015875.1, on the reverse strand, counting down.
AGTACTGTGCTTGATTAGCCTAAAGTATATTCACAGTTGTAATCTGTTACCTGTTGTTGAATCGATGCTGAATTTTCCATGTTCATTCCCACTGACTATTGAGTATGTGATTTCAGCATTGGCTTCAATGTCCCTGCTTGCAGCGTAGATCTGGAGAACTTCAGTTCCAACCAAAATGTCCTCTGATACACTTGCACTGTATTCCCTGTGCTCAAATACGGGTGGATTATCATTTATATCCAAAACAGAAACAATAAGACTACTTGTTGAAGAGAGTCTTCTAGGTAAACCTTCATCTGTAGCCTTTAAAGTTAGTGTGTGCACAGCCTGTAATTCCCGATCCAAAGGCTTCTCCAAATGAATGATTCCAGACAATTCATCAATAGAGAACTGCCCCTCTGCAGAGTTCACCAGTGAATAAAGGATTTTACGGTTCAAGCCTGCATTTTGAAAACAATTTTCAAGTACAAAGCAGCTGTTAAAATACACCAGCACAATAATTGTTCTGATAGCTGTAGAAATAAAACATGCATGCTAAATATTATCATTGATGTTAAAAGTAAATTTTAGCAAGAGTTAAAGGCTTTTGTGAAAGCCAGAATAATTTCCAAAAAAAAATTAGGCTAACACTTCATTGCACTGATTTTCTGTCACAGAGAAAACATGAAGCATGGTTCTGCTACAATCACAGTAGCAACTATTATGAAACAATTACTAATTATAACTTAAGAACAACAGCATCTGCTTAGGAGGCTTGAAATAACAGAGGAGGAAATGGGAGAGTTAGGTTGCATCAAATAACTAGACTCAATACCAGTAAGTTTATCTAAGAACCATGCCTCAAAATTACCAGGAACATAATTTCTGGCAACCTTTCTGTATAAAACAAACAAACAGGCAAATTATAGGTTTTGGGACATTTCAGTCCTCCTAAAAGCCTCAAAGACTAGTGAACTGTGAAAACATCTGTCTGTTACCTTCCAAATGAGCAACCTAACTTTATCATAGCTCAAAGCAGGTCGGCTGTTTCACAGGCCTGAGGCAACTATTCATTAATATCACTTGATTAACAAACTGATGATATATGGAAATCATACACTTTTAAAAGTATTTTATGCTGTTGTATTCCTTACAACAAAGCCTATGAACAAACTCTTTCTAAAGTTGTTTTCAGTTCATGTTCACTTAAACACTTGTAACTGAACAGTGAAGATAAAGACACAGCAAAAATCTTAACACAGAGTCATACACGGAAAGCTACAACTGACCAGGGTTCTCCTTATGGTATGATCATCGGTGCCTAGCCTGAAAAGCACACATTCAAAAATCTATGAATGCATGTTTACATGAACAGACATGGCTTGATAGTCCTTTTACTTACATCAGGAGAAAAAGGATGAACCTAACACATCATAATATTAATATCTTACCACACTAAAAATATCTTACATTTTGTCTCTCTCCCCTCTCTTCTTTTTTGCAGACACACAGAAGGGATGTCTTCCAAACTATTCACACATGGAAGGCAGGTGTTACATGATTTAGTAGACCTGAATATATCTTTCAGGAGTCTAATCCTGAGTGGTATTGAACATCTGTCAGTTCTACTGAAACACTTGACATTTCTCAGGATAACACTAAATGAACGTTACTATAACTTTGAGACCATGACAAAAGTATCAGTCAAAGAATGCATACCTGCATCTGCATCTGTTGCCTGCACTCTTGTTAAAAGGGTTTTAGGCTCTGTGTTTTCAAATACTGTAATGGAGTAAGTATCAGTTGTAAACTCTGGGGCATTATCATTCACATCTTCCAGAGTCAGAATAATATTAGCTTGGCAGAATCTTCCTCCTCCATCTGTGGCTTTCACTAAAAGATGATAAACTGCTTGCTGCTCACGATCAAGTGCCATTAATGTTTTCAGTTCACCTACAAACAGAAAAACACATGTAAGTTGAAGTAAGTTGCAAGACTTCAAGTATCCCTAATATGTTTTCCCCTAAAATCAGAAAAACTAAACAATTTTCTTCTTTACAGTAATTTCATCAGTGCCTAAGTCAATAGTTGTACTGCACTAATGAGCTCTACTTTGGCCAAAGTATGTAAGTGACCTGCCTTTTCAACCTGAAAAGATTAAACACTAAAATCCTCTTTTTTTTTTATCTCCAGTGCTGCTCTTGAAACAGAAATTAGCTAAAGTAAAACTATCAGATGGTGCAAAAAGAGAAAGAATGTGTATGCATGCACAAATCCATATATATTTGTGCAAAGACAATGAAAATATTAGAACTCTGTCTTTAAAAAAATGCAAGGTTAAATCCATGCCTGCTTTTTCTGGGTTATTTAGTTGTATTCCTTCCACAGCTATTGATGTTTCCTCCTCTAACATTTACTGAATAAACAGAGCTATTCACACTATCAGATATAACCTGCTACTACAGAGAAACACGTAGAAGTCTTAACACATGCTTTCTTTCCAAAGTGACAGAAAAAATGGGAAGCACTATATGTAGTCATTGTCTCCTTTTAACCAATTCAAAAAAGTATTATGAAATACTGTTTAAGAGTATTTTAGCCCTACTGATTCTGAATTTATGTAACAATATACTAGCACATCACACAGGTGACATTTAAAGTAAAAAAAAAACCAACCCACCAAGTAAGGTCCTCCTCATTTATTCTGTCACTGAAGTATTCTAATCTCTGTATTTCCATTACATCTTTGCATTTATCTTATTTCATTTTTTCTATATTGTTTATTACTCCCTTCCTAACTGCTTGTCTCCTGCAGTCTGCACAGTCCAGGATTTTGGCATTGGCTGTGACCTATACTATAATCCAGAACACACAAATGCCATGAAAACCAAAAGCAAGTAAAGTTAATTTTATTTATATAATGCTTCCAATAAAACTGGAGGCACTTTTGGTGTTTACTATGGAAAGAAAATTTGTTGTTCCTCAAATTTAATATATCTCATCCCATTTAATATACCAAAACAATTAATGGCAAAGATATTTTCAGTAATAAACTACTACTACTACAATGAATATAAAAAGAACAAATTTTATAGCTGACTTTTACTCCAGTCACTTCAGCATGGAAGTTTCTTGCTTCGAGGCAATTACCCTGTTTACTCTTTAGTTCCTCATCTATTAAAATACTTACCTTTTGCCTGACTTCTGTTCAATATGTTATTAGTATTTGTGTAGTAGAAACTCACATTTTAAACAGTTGTACAATAAAGCAACCCTTAGAAGAAAGTTTAGGTACTGACATTTATGTATGTCTTACTGTAATAGTAAAACATTTTATAAAATGAGGTGATGACTGGCATCTTGTATAGTGTATAAAGTATTATTACCTGTGTCTGGAGTGAGTCTGAATTTTTCTGCTCCTGTGCCATGCAGTGTGTAAGTAATTTCTGCATTGGAACGAATATCTGCATCTGTAGCAGATACCTGCATTATCAGTTTGCCAGGAAGGGCATCCTCAGGAACGGAATCAGTGTATAAAGTCTGCAAGATTTGGAAGTTACAATGAAAGATTAAACATATGAAGTAAGCAGAGCTTGGAAAGGTGAGGGGAAGAAGGAATGACAGAAGAAATAATATTCTGTTTGAATGTTTGGTAACATATGAAGCAAACCGGAGGATGAAATAGCTGAAAATTAAAAGAACGTATGATTTTCTAATTAATTACTTCCCATTTATTAGATTATTCAGAAAGGTATTTCCTACTGCATCTATAGGACTCTTGAACATCACTGAATTGCTAAGAACTCTAAACACTTGTAAATGATTAACTAATAATTAAATGCATTTCCAAAATAGGAGTTACAAATTTTTCTTAGTTTCATTTTTTCCACTTTTGGTGGATCATCTTTTTTAGGCCTGTCTCAATCTACAAGAAATTGATATCTACCTTTCTTGTAGTGACACAAAAGCTTCTAGCTAAAATAAAAAAATAGGAAAAAGGATTTAGAATTTAAAGGCACTAAGCACGCTTGCAGCTCAACCATCTCATGAAAGTACATTAAATTAGAAGTACTGAGCCTTATAACACCAATATTAACAAAGGGAAAAAGAAGAAAAAAAAGCTAAAAACCCTGACTTGGCAGTCTGTATATAACCAACATAAACATCAACTAAGAAAAGAAACACAATGTTCGCTGTATACTTGCCCTTTCTAGTGCAAGGTAAGATTTCCACCTGGTAATATCAAATATGTGTTCAACTATGAAAACTCTAAATGTGCTAAAGTAAAAAAAACCAAAAACTAACAAAAAACCCCAAAAAGCTGGGCTTCCTCATAAGGCAATTACACATCTTGCAAGGGCCACCTTTCTGGATTTTTCCATTTCTAATTTTTCATGTCCATTTTTGCAGACTATCAAATCTGGTAAGGTCTTTGAAACAAGAAAACATTTACGGATTACAGATTTTTGGTGCTGCTGAGTGCAACTGCAAGATAATATTCCAGTTTTTTCAACTTTTTTATCTCAGGAAATACACACATGTATCAATTAAGTGATGTTACATGGCCTTGTTTGAGACCTTGCTTCTTTCACAGAATAGAGCATATAAACTATCATGGCTGCAGCTTAAAACAATTCCTTTTGGAAAAGCATGCATTAACATGGGAGAAATGTACAATTATCCTTATATTCTTCAAATACCCATTGAGTGTCAAAATTCCATCAGTGAATTGTCTTTGGATATTTAAAAAACATGTCCATGAAGTATAGTTTTTTTGATGGCATTCTATCTTAACAGTTAAATTTTTTGTTACTGGTTTAAAAGGAATAGCTATTCATCAGTCTCCCGAGAAGCAACTTCAGAGGAAATGTAGATTTTATGTATGAAAGCAGTTGGACACAGAAGGCAAGACTCTGCCTACCTTTTCACAAACAGGGCTATTATCATTAGCATCAAGGACTTTAACCTCCACCACAGCTTTTGTTGCAAAGGTCCCATCAGTAGCTGTAATATTTAGAAGATAGTTATCCTTTTCTTCCCTGTCCAGAGGCTTTTTGACATAGACCTTCCATTCATTCTGTATATTTTCAATAGCAAACTGTCCCAAAGGATCACCTCCTGAAATATGAAAAGAAATATTTATTTAAAGACAAGACAGAGATTGCTAATGTAACTTCATCAAAATTAAGGTACAGTCAAAAAGAAAAAAAGTAAATGCAAATAAGCACTCACTCTTAGTGGCTTTACAGAGAAACAGCTTCATTTCGCAGGTAAAAATTGTCAGTAGATGCTCATACAACAAATTTAACTATGGTCAACAGAATCCATAAAAATCAATATAGAAGTTCATGTAGCATTATAGAAAACATCATATCAAGACATATGCTAAGTAAAAACAATAAAATACACCATTGGAAATCAATAGCCTATTATTTTGTGAAAATTCTTTCATTTGTTCTTTAACTACATCACTAGTCTAAGTGTATTTTTAAAATAAAATTTGAGATATAAGTAAACAATAAACATAGGAAAGCATTTTAAGCAAGGCATACGTAAAACAAAGCCGAGATCTGCTTTCTAAACCTAATTTTGCCACTGAAGTTTTTAATATGCATACTAAGACACATATTCCCTCTTTGCAGCTCTACGGTTTCAAATACTTGCAAATCATTTCAAAGATTAAGTTATATCGCACATCATTCCAACACCACTCAAATGATTATTCTGACATTACCCCAAAAGATTTACCTGTAATGTAATAAAAGACTTGTCTGTTGGTTTCTTCTGTGTCAGCATCAGTTGTACTCAGTATGGCAATTACCCCACCAGGAGGGTCATCCTCACTGACTGTTCCTTTATATATCTCCGCAGTAAATCGTGGAGGATTGTCATTCACATCCGTAACAGTAACTTCAACTACAGCCATAGAAGACAGTTGAATTTTTTCACCGCGGTCAGATGCAACCACTGTGATTTTGTATTTGTCTCGTTTCTCGTGATCGAGTTCTTTAAGAGTGGTAATCCAGCCAGTCTCCATGTTTATGGCAAAAGACTCTATAACTTCTAGCTCTTGAGAAGGATCCAAGCTGTAAGTAACCTGCCCATTGAGTCCTGAATCTAAGTCAGTTCCTTTAACCTGTATGACTCTTGTTCCAGCTGGTGTGTTTTCTACGATGAATGCTTCATATGGATTGGACTCCAAAATGGGTTTGTTATCATTTGCATCTTTTACCTGAATGCTTACCTCTACTGAGGAAACAACATTATAATCTTCATTTGGATACTGTGCTTGAACTGAGAACTGGTACCATTTAGTTGTTTCATGATCAAGATTCTTCTCAAGTTTCAACTCTCCGGTCTGTCGGTCAATCACAAAAAAGTCATCTCTGTTGCTTTCAGGAGTGTTCCCTTTAATCAGACTATATACTAAAGTCTGATTATGCTCTGCTTTGATAACGTCTATCACAGTCCCAATTGGAATGTCTTCAGAAACTGCATAAGAATAAAACGGTTCTGAAAATTTTGGAGGAGGCACTTCTGGTGGGAGTATTCTAGCATAGACAGGAACAACTGACTCTTTTTGGGGGGATCCACCATCAATTGCTCTAACAAGGAAAGTAAGAAACTCATTTTCCAAACCAATTAAGCTTTCTTTTGTAGTAATTATACCAGACAATGAATCGATTTCTAAATTCTCTCTTACATTTTCAGACTCTGCTTCAATAGCATATGTGATGTCTGCATTTGTACCCTCATCAGCATCAGATGCCCACACTTTAATGACAGAAGTACCTCGTGGAACATCAGATCCAATATTTACTTTATATTCTGTGGCACGGAATTGAGGAGCATTATCATTGTCATCTGTAAGTATTACATTAACAGTACAGAAAGCAACTTTTCCTCCTGAATCTTTGGCCATTAAACTAATGGCAATTACTTTTTCCGCTTGTGTTTCACGGTCAAGCTTTTCAGAGGTAAATATCTGCCCTCTCTCATTTGTATAAAATCTGTCTTTGGCAAAGTCATTCACAATGTGGTAAGTGATGTGGCCATGTGTACCAGAATCTTCATCTGTTGCTTTTACTTCAGTCACCAAAGTATGCAATGGAGCATTTTCAGCTAGTTCAACCTCATATTCATTCTGGCTGAAAACAGGACTGTGCATATTGGCACTGGTTACAGTTACATGGACTTGGGCTGAGCTTCTGAAGACCCCATCAGAAACAGACACATTAAGATTATAATGTGACTTTAGGGTCTGTCTGCGTAGGTTTGAGATGGTGATAATGCCAGTTTTACTATTAATTACAAAATTCTTCTCATCGTTGCCTGTCAGAATGGAGTACTCCAGCTTGTCAACATCTGAACTATCTGCATCTGAGGCTTGCACACATGTCACAAAATGCCCTCGAGGGGCCAGTTCACTAATTTTAGCTTCATAAAGCAATTGGCTAAAAAGAGGGGGGTTATCATTGAGATCGGTTACATCAACAGTTACAATGACATCAGTGCTCAAGGGCAGCATGCCACCATCTATGGCCCTTATTAGTAACTTGTGTTGTTTGAGTTCTTCATAGTCCAAAGTTCTTGCTGTAATAATGAGTCCAGTGCTGCTGTCTATGTGAAAGTAGTCATTACTTTCACTATTATCCTCAACCAAGTGATAGGAAATCCCCCTATTGTTTCCAGAATCGGTGTCTGTAGCACTTACTCTTACAACAGATGTTCCAACAACAGATGCCTCAGAAAGTGTTGCAGTGTAATACTGCTCCGTAAACACAGGAGGATTATCATTGATGTCTTCCACTATTATGTCTACAAACACATCAGCATGTGCCCCAGTTAGGGAGTCTGTTGCTCGAACACTCAGTTTGTAAGCTGGATGAGACTCAAAATCAAGTGGGGCAACAACATTTATAACTCCAGTGTTGAAGTTGATAGTGAACTGATTGAAAGGATCTCCACCTGTGATGCTGTAAAACACCTTAAGTCCTTCTGGGCTGTTTGCTTGTACATGTACCACAGGACTATGGAGCTGAATGTTTTCTGGTATCTCTGCACTGTAGAAAGGCTTTTCAAACACTGGCATAGCTTTACTCATAACTGTAATTGGGACTATAACTTCAGCAGAGAAAGCAGGCTCTCCTCCATCTTTTGCCACTACTGTGACCAGATACTCTTTATTTAGTGTGTCTGGTTCAAACTTCTTCTTCAGTGAGATTTCACCAGTGGGATCAATTTGGAAATGTTCATGATGTTCTTTGAGATAGTAATGCACCTCTCCATTTCTGCCTGTATCTTTATCTATTGCAGTGACTCGTTGAATAACATGGCCTGCTTCAGAGTCTACTTTAACAACAGCATAATATGGAAGATTGACAAAAAATGGAGCATTATCATTTACATCTTCCACTGTGACTTTAACTACAACATGTGCAACAACTGATGGTTTATTTTCCCCTGTCACTTCTACGACCACATCAAAAGATTCTTGCTGTTCACGATCAAATGGTATTCCTGTTGTTGAAAGGACTCCTGAAGTTGGGCTTACTTTAAATCTGCTGTCTGGATTTAGAATATGGTAAAACAAAGGCTCATTTATTTGATTCCCTATAGCAGTAACAACAGCTATTGTTTTTGCCTCTGTGGAATTCTCCTGCACTGTTGCAGAGTAAGAACTCTGTGTGAACTTCAGCTGGCTTGCTTTGCTTTCTTTCACATTAATTTTTACAGAAGCAGTGCTTGCAAATCTGCCATCAGATGCTCTCACTGTTAATTCGTATCTGCTTCTTAACTGAGTTGTATTTTGTACTGTTATATCTCCAGTCTTAGGGTTTATTGAAAATTTTTCTCCAATGTTGCCTTCAATAATGGAATAAATTAATTGTGAAAAAATGCCTGAATCAGCATCAGTGGCATTTACACTGATGACTTTCACACCTTTATAGGTTGGAACCAGAATGGACGTCTCATATAACTCTCTCGAAAACACAGGAGGGCAATCATTGATGTCAATTACATAAATAGTAACATTAGCTGCATATTCTGCATATAGACGTGGTGTCCCCATATCATGTACTTGCACTGAGAAGTGGAAAATATTTGTCTCCTCATAGTCCAGACTCATTACTGTCCGAATGGCACCAGTGCTGGAATCAATGGCGAAATACTTGCGGACAGATGGTTCAACAATTTGATAAACAAGCAAAGCGTTAGATTCTTTATCAGCATCTGTAGCTCGAATTACTAATGGGACATTCTTGTCAGTCAGAACCACACTGTTAATTGAAGCTGATTCACTGATGAGTCCTGTATATTCAGCCTGCATAAAAATTGGTGTATTGTCATTCTCATCCTGAAGATGTACCAAAACTGTCGCATTAGTGGACAAGCCAGCCATGTTTGTTCCTTGCACAGTTACAGTGTAAAAAGGCAAAGTTTCAAAATCAAGTATCTTCTGAGAAACAATGACACCTGAGTTTGGGTTGATAGCAAAGGCATCATCTGTATTACCATCTTTTATTTCATAAACTACAGAAGACTGACTGTATGCTGTAACCATTCCAACAAAACTACCAATGCTGGCACTTTCACTGATTTCTGTAGAGTATTCTTTGGCTGTGAATTTTGGTGAGGCATTATCAGAAACTGTAACAAATATGCGCACAGAGGTTACTTCACTCATTGGAGGATCTCCTTTGTCTGTAGCTTTTACCATCAGGTTGTATTCTTCCTGGTTACTACGATCTAACTCCTTTGCAATTTTAATCATGCCAAAAATGGGGTCAATAAGGAAGGAATTTCCAATATTCCCTGTGAAGAAAGAGAAAAGCAATTAAGAAAGAGGTGATCATTTAAGGATGACTGCTTATTTAGCTCTATACCTCAAAAAGACATAGATACAACTCAGAGCTTCTTTGACAAACATTTGTTAGCCTCTCTGGAAAGTTTTCAGTAATCAAGAGATAGCAGTAATTCTAAGTTTACTTGTGGAAATATTGCATAAAGTATAGTTAGCAAAGCCTTGAAAATAAATGTTAGAATTTTGATTTAGCCAACTTAAATATCTACTGTAGCTGAAAGAAACTTCCATTCAGAAGTTAACATCAGTGGAATAAAAGTCACATTTTATAATCTAAAACTATATTGTTTTGAAAAAAGAAAAAAAGAAGGTTTTTAATGAATAAACACTTGTGAATCCTAATTGTTTACGCAACTATTGTTTAAATCACTACTTCAAAACTAATCTTTTTGAATAGGACCGATAGTTATCTCTCTCCTAACTTCCTACTGATACACAGACAAGTTATTCGCTGTGATAGTATTAGAAGAAAAATAATACCTGCTGAGAAAAACCAGCTGCCATTTGAAATACACTTGTTTGCTTCGTATTTTCAAATATATAGATGAACTGCATATAACATTTGGCTCATGTACTCAATATGGCAAGATTTAACATTCTACTTCCCTAAAAAATCACCACATTACTAAAGCCACTTTCTCAACATAGAAAAAATTCATTAAGAACTTCTGAGTTATGCACATGAGTAGGCAAGAGGGATTTTTTTTTTTTTTTTTTAGTGGAGACTCTTAAACACAGTGGCATTCTTAAAATATTCCATTACAAATCTAGGCAGCTATCACAAGCATTTAAGGAATGCTTCTTCCATATGCTTAGAACATAGTAAATGTCATATTTCTTGAAATAACAGAAAACAAACATATTTTAAGCAACTTATCAGACACAAATACATTAATTCTTTTCAGAGAATCATAAGCAGAGCTTTGTTTTAATATAATGTTAAAGTATGTTTTCATATCAAAACAACACTTTGGGGAAGAAAAGGAAAATATTTACAGTAAATGATTCCTATCCTTTACAAAGCATTTGTGCATATCACTTTGCATGCAACAGTAACTGAATAATTTTTTACCTATTGTTCTCTTTTATATACAGTTTCTTATGCTTGTTACTGGGACTTTTATTTTAAATTACTTTCTACCTTGAAAGTTGTGCTGCACACAGGTAATGAAACATAAATAGTTTTTTTCCCAGTCATAGTGTCTACATAGCTCAGGACCTTGGCAATGGCAAACTTGTATCCAGATTTAATGGACTGAATCAAAACACACTTCCCTGTGGTAAGTGAACTCAATGAACGTCATCCTGTTTTCATATTACTCAAAATTGCCATAATTTGAATCACATTGTTCTAGACAAGTTCAGGAAGATACTCTGAGGTTAAAAAATAAGGAACCACACCTAATGCTGTTTTCTGGCCTGCAATCTGAAAGGAGTCTTAATGCCTAATTGACCAGAACAGCAATCCCATTACCTGAAATCAGCCAGTGGGAACCATGGAAAGCAACCCCTTCCTTGATAGATCTACCAGAAAGATGAACTTAAAAACTGGGATTATCTAGGGATTCATTATATGGATATTTTTACGTTATTTTTGAGCTCCTTGCTTTTGCATTATACTAAACAGAAAAGCACTTGTCTCAGGCTCTTACTCTCTTCATCAAATCCTTGCTTTGCCTATGTCACAAAAAATATGACTTAACATTAGCAAAAGAGAATGCATTTTTTAGACCTGAATTTAATGCTTCTGTCATTTCCAAAGAACACACCCCTTTTAAGGGTTAAAAGGTACCTTTTTCTTCTCCTCCTACTACAATGTTCCAAATACACCTATAGGGTAACATAAATAGCTAAGGGATTGAGATGAATATTTGTAGTTTTCTTTTAAACGCTCTGAGGCTGTATCTTCAACACATCTCTCAGAATATCACACTTAAACCTGCACTGTCCCATTTTTTTTACAGCCGTGTTTTTACATGTCTACCATTGAACCAAAGTATCAGCAGGCCCTGTTTCAAAATAAACTGAAGATGTAAGAAAGTCAATATACCTGATTCAATAGAGTACATAATTTCTGCATTTTTTCCTTTGTCCTTATCTAACGCTGTAACCTGGAGTACTGCTGATCCAACAGCTGCTGACTCATACACCCGTCCTTCATAGGCGGAGCTGGTGAACCATGGAGCGTGATCGTTTGTATCACTAACGTTAATGATGATTCTGGCATAGTTGCGCTTTACAGGAACATCTTGATCTCGAACCTGCAACAGTTAGCATATTACTAGTAATTGGCACCGTTATTTCAGTAGTTCACTAAATATGAGTAACAATTCAAGGTTCAATCTGTTCCAGTCACAGGGTCAAAGACTGCATACAAATTAAACATACCAATAAATGTTTGAATTATGGGGGCAAAAGACATTAAAAAGTATCTGTTTGTCACTGACAACAGAAGAAATCTTGTGTTTATTTACCATTATTGTAAGAATATGCTGGTTCATGGTCTCATGATCCAGTTTTTCTGATGTATAAAGAGAGCCAGTTGCAGGGTCCAGACGAAACTTTTTAAGACTGACGGGATCAGTGCTGCCCTGCATCGTATAAATCAGTTTATTCTTCTCATCTCTGTCTGTGGCACTGACTTGCAGAATTTCTGTCTCTGGTATGGTATCTTCAGGTATAACAACTTCATATTTTGAAGCGGAAAACTGAGGCCTGTGATTATTTGTGTCTATAACTTTGATGTACACCTGAAATGATATAATGGGAAGGGCAAAGCATTGATGATATTTGGTAAACAGAGATGAAAAGAGGATATTTCATTAAAAATCAGACCATAATACTGAAATACTTCTACCACAAGACAGTTTTATTTTTCTGGGAGCAGGAAAGATCCAAGAGGTGTAGAGAAGACTCTTACTGAACCCAAATCTGCCTCACTTTCCCCAAAGTCTGGGGGCTTCACCTATGTGCAATGATGGCAATGCTCTCTTTGTCTGAATAATAATATTCCCTGGAACCACACAAGATCCCTGCCCACCCATTTGCCTTTCACAGCATCAAATTTTTGTGTAAAAAGGGTAAGACAGTCAGCCACCATCCTGTTCCTTCAACAGTGATAACATCAGACAAATAACTGTAATGCAGAGGAGTGGGAAAGTAGACAGCAAAGCTCCAACAACACACAGCTAAATCCAGGTTCTTTATGCGCTGCACATACAGCCAAGCTTTTAACCAACCAGAGGTTAGGTGCCTTCTATAAATTTGTTAAGGGCTATCAACAGGTATTTATGATATCATAAGTGGGTTAAATTTGTCTTTGAAGATACTTTTTGCTTTCCATTGGTAACTTGGATTCTACAGATGTAATTTAGACAAGGTCCCAAACTCCATGCAGTAGAAAACTAGATGAGATGAATCCTGATGGTGGGAAATAATTAGAAAATGCCATACCTCTTGCTGTAGGAAGAGGAAACTTTACCCGTACAAAACTGGTGTCTTCTATTAAAACTTGTACTAAGAAAAATCAGGTGTTAAGATTATCAATGGGAGTCATGGAAATTCCTAAAATATTTATTTCAGATGTGGGGCTATTAGCCCAGGTTGCAACTACTACCTAAGCTCCACAACAAGAAGTTCATCTTAATAGCGAATTTTAATACAGGCTGAAAACATTTAAATAACTTCCAGAGAGTCATAGGCAGTCCTAGAATGTATCCTACAAATGCTACCAACAGTATAGGAAACTGTTGGAAGGATTTAATTCTAAGTAACAACAAAAAGACTTCTGCAACTAAGTAATGAAGTCCTGCATCATCAGACGGACTGATTAATGGAAGTGAGCATAGGGAAATGCAAATAACTGGGTGTGAAATTCTTTTGATAACTTTGTATTTTAAGATAGGAAAATCCTTCCAAAAACTGGGATTTGCCAACTGTGGTAGCTGAAGAAAATGTCACCAGAAAGACTGTTTTCAATGAGAATTTCACTTGGATAATAAAAAAGAACAAACAAGCATATAGAATGGAGTATAGGAATAGAGATGAAGATGACAAAGGTGGAATCTAAGGAGTCAGAAGCCAGATATGGAATAAAAAGCCAGGTAAGGAATAAAAAGAGCTTTAAATTTATTTGAAACTGTCAGACAATCTGTAGGTAAGCAAGACCACCAGGAAATATAAAGAACAATGAAAGAGGAGGAGAGCCTGTCCCAGACTACAATTTTGCCTCAGTCTTATTCATCAAGAACAATAGGGTGCATGACACTGCACAAAATAAAATAAAAAATGAAACTCGGCAGAGCAGTGGTGCTGCAATAAGCTACTAAATAGAAACAAGTCACCAAGACAAAATGGAAATCACCCTTATGTTCTGCTTGAAAGAGAGAAAGGTGATAATACTCCTAATGGGAGACTTGCTGTTAATAATACAGGGCTCCACCTCCAGACCACCAGTCAGGGTGGAGAAGGGGGCACACATGAGCACGTACGTGTGTACGTGTACGTGTTAAAAGCTTTTTAGTAGATGTAGTGTAAGGCTACTATGCAGGTCACTATATACAGGATATACATAATCCACAATATAGTACATTTAGGGAAATGTTCATAAACATAGGTAGTTTTTCAGTGTTTGAAACAGCCTGTTAGGATAAATACAGACTATCACTGCACAGGAAAATAATACCTCCCACAGTCTATGAGATTTCTCAGAAAACTGAGGAAGTATGAAAAAAACGAATCATTTGGCAGAGTGATAAAATCCCTTGCAAGATGTTGCTATGGAGACTAAGGAGTTTGGTTTTGTCACGGAATAGAAATCAATTAAAGAAAGGAAACAAAGAGCTGGAATAGATATTGACTTTCAGTGGGGAAAAAGAAAAAAAGGCAGGTGACCCAGGATGCATATTAGGTCAAGTTTTTAAATACATTTACTACCAAATTCAACTGGAAAATGAAAAGTAAGAATGAATATTATCTTTAAAACATGATCTTTTTATATTGTCATGATTAGAGAGGAGCAATAAAGCAACACAAGCGCAGTTGTTGGTTTATTTTTAAGTTTTGTATAAATACATTTTAATGCCTCTTGGAAGAAGTAAGACAGAAGGGTCCAATACAGTCACTTACAAAGCATTTGAGTAAAAATACCTGCTCACTGAACACTGGTGGCTCAGGAAAACGAAAAATGATACCAAATGAAGATGACAAATTAAAAAACAAACAAACAGACCAGCAGAAAAACCCAATACTCAATACAAATCAAACTATAAAAGTATTTTTTTAGTAAATAAAAGGTTTAAAGGCCATATATAATTACAACATTTCATTAATGGATATTATGCTTTCAAAATGAACTCATAGCAATTTTTTTATTAAACTACCACCCCCAAAAGATTAAGTTCAGACTCGGAAAAACAAGTGAAAAGACAGAGTGTCAAATTTATGAATTTAAATTAAAATTTCTATTCAAATGCATGTCTATTTCCACCCCCAGATTAGGAAATACAGTAACTTAGGTCAAAATTGGAGGTGAGAGGGTATGTAGCTCCAGAGCAACTAGATCAATCTTCAGAGCAGAAGACATGCCCACCTGTGCTGCTGGTATTACACAAAATGAATACAGTAAAACAGCATTTCTAAAATGGAGCACCACAAAAAACATGCAAAGTACTAAGTTAAATGCCAGGAATGTAGTGACTGAAACCAACGTTAGTACCTGTGGGACTAACCACATATCCAATGAAACAGCTTAACTGAAAAGTGATCTGTTGATCATAACATCACAATTTAGCATCAACTCTCTCTGGTATTAGCTAGTGAAGCAGTTAAAATGACACATAAGGAGACATCCTCCAGAAAGTTACTGTTGGACTGAACAGATAAGGAGATAGCTCCTCAAATGAACAGCACTATTAAATATGAATGATTAACAAAAATATTTTTGCTAAGGAATAAACATGACTCAGTCACTACAAATAGTCTGCTCAGGTATTTTATTACTTGTCAAATTACTTGCTCAGGCATGCAGTTTTTCTCCACACTGGTAAACACAACCACAAATATGCAATTTGTTATATAAATGCAATAATTTTAAATATACTCAAAACCTTAGATTCAAGTGAAAGGTGTTTAATCTACTTTATGATTGATTTTTCACTCACTAATGTTATTACTTTATGCCCCTGCCTAAATTCCAGTGGACAAGCATAACATGAACTGATGGGCAACCTTTGGGTAACTTGTCTGCCTGCATGCTGGGCTGCAGCAGGTATGGAAAAACAAAGTACTCCCTTCTGTTTGACACTCACTGGTGGGAATGTAGATCCACTACAGTTTTAGGCCCTGCAATCCAAGAGAGATCTTGACAAAATGAAACTAATCCAGTGAAAGGCCATGGGGGATCAAAAAGCTCTCTGTTCACTGTGTAAAGGGAAGGCTGCAGGAAAGAGAGCACGACTCTGCTCAGAGATGCATAGTGAAAGGACAGGAGGTGACACTCACAAGCTCCAATAAGAGAAACTACAATTAGACATAAGATAAAATTTTTCAAGGATAGTTGTTAAACACCAACATAAAAGCAAAAAGAAGAGGTGATGTGCCCTGTGTGAGATACTGGATTATTACATTAATTATTGGCTCAGACCAACTCAGGGAGGTGTGTTCTGAGAGGATGGGACAGGTCGAATTTCACACAGATGAGGTAATGTCCTATTCCATACCCCAGCCCCTGTGAGTCTCCCTGGGCAACCGCAGGACACTGTCATTCAAAAGCAGCCTGCGAGCACTGCCCCACACCACACCTTGGAGCCCCTGACCCAGTCCCAAATTGGCTGGCACACCAGAAGTCCCTCCTGGGGGTGGCAGGTGTGGCCCTGAGGGGGCCAAAGCAAGTAAAAGCAACACATGCTCTCCATGTTTGTTGACCCTGTCATCTTTCTGGACTCCTGTAGGTGGTTGTATGCTGGACCTAGAGGTAGTAGCTATAATTCACTTTTTCTCTCTCTTTCTTCACTACTTCTTCTCCTAATCTTCTTTCTTAATATTTTGGGTAGCTTGAGATAGGATGGGTTGGATTTTGCTATGTGTTAGCATGTATGTGTTAGCATGTGCTAAGTCAATGCTTTGTAGAATGCTTCAATTTGATTGAATGTTGCCCTTCAAACTTCAGCCAAGTTCCCTTATTTTCTTAAGTTTACCAGTAACAGTACCTCCTCAGAAAACATGTGCAGGTTTTCTCCTTTGCACTCTCTCTTACGGTTTTAAAAGAGCTGAAGGCTCTTCTAATAAAATTTTGTGAAGCCCTGTATATTTTTAAAGTATAACCCCTTTAGTGAGCTCGCAGCTCGGAGCCTGGAGTCTTACATCCTGTCATCCCAGGCACTTAGAACCTGATGAGTCCCTGAACAACTCAATCAACTTTACAGCTTGCTCTGCTTTGAGCAGGAGTTTTAACTACATGAACTCTAGTGGCTTCTTCCAGTCTAAACTACTGAATAAATTACTAAGGAAGCCCTACTTTCAAGTCAGGAATTTTTACTGAGGCTAAGTGACAGGTGCTAGATGTGCAGTTTCCTTTTAAATGTAAAAGGACAAAATTGTCATGTAAATTGTTAAGGCCTTCAAATTAAATGAAAAGCAATTGAAGTAATAATTAGGAGTGCAATTTTGAAGACCCACACAGAAAAATATGGTTTAGTGTGCCTGAGAACAAAACACATGAAGAACTTGTGTTATTCTAAAGTAACATGTATAATAAAAGCAGCTATGCAACATTTCTCAATGAAATTATAAGAATAAATTCAAATAAAATATACTAATATTATCTCCTTAGAAAGTGTGGTTCATTTAAGAGGCACAATATAGAAAAAAAATAGACATTACCAGACCATAATGTGATCTTTGAAACAAAATACTCTGGAACTAAAGAAACTCATTTTGCAAAGATATACAAGGGCTATGTTGCACAACTGCCCCTCTCCTCACAATTCTCACTGAGAGCAACGCACACTGGTCATACAGAGAACAAAGCAGCTCAGCATTACTTTGAGAAAGGACTTCAAATCTATTAATAATTTGGCAGGTGAAACCTAAATCTGCATAGAAATGCATTTATTACTAGTAAGTTACAGAGGAGATATGTGCCATTGACAAAGCACACTCAGTGAGCAATATTTAAACACAATGTTCCTTTTTAATATTTTTCATTTACTGATTCCATATGGAGTTTAAAATTTACTCCTCTCCCATAATTACATTATAGTTACATTGACATGTTTATAATAATTTTCATAAACAAAAAGTTGTATTATCCAGAGATAATATAATCGCATTCCAGTTCTAAAATGTCTCTGTGGAGTAGAATGGTATTTGCAAGCAAAAATGCATATTTAATAAATGAAGAATATTCTATACTTCATTCCCAAAGTATAATATCCATATAAATTTTGCATAAAGCAAGATTAAATATTCTGCAATAGCACAGCAATAGGTAAAATGTTCCAATTGGCTTTAAAACATCTGAAGTATTACTTTCAGTGAAAAAAAATTGATAGACATAGCAATAACTGCAAGTGGCTATTGGTAGAAAAAGGATTTTTTTTTTCTCTTTTCCTCCCCAAAAATATTCAGTATTTCATATATTGCTACTTTCAGCTTGTGAATAACCTTTTCTATTTCAGTACGTAAGTATGTTGATTTGTGTTTTTTAATGATTTCATTTTTTTAAATTTATTTTTAATGATATTCCCTTCCTAGTGTGACAGTAGTCATCTCTAACATCACTAGGTGTTGTAGGCCTGAAATTTGTCCTTGTTTTGCATCATGCATTTGGCATTTTAGATGCATGCAAAATTCTAATAGCTTCCCCGCCTACTACTGATTTTTCAAAAAAGCTATTTAACTCAAGTCTTGAAAGAGTCAAATGCACTACAGATGTTAATGGCCTGAGGCCAGCAAATGCCTTCCAGTTTAAAGTCAGATACAATACACTGCCTTTACACAGTAAGATTTTCATTTCTTGTGCCCATCTTCAAATTCCTTGCAAATGTCATTTTCAAATTAAATGTAAAATGACTTAATCTCCTGTTAATCAACGTCTGTTAAATTGTTTACTGTATATGCAATGTTTACAGCAATTACTTTGTAAGCTAAAAGCTGTGTGCAGCATATTGTTGTTCCTCGTGTATGTACTCAGAATTCAGAACTTCCTTTGCCTGTCACTCCATTTTAACTGTTAATCAGCTCGTAGAAGAATCTAACAGCACGTCAACACTCAAGCTTTAATCACCATTATTTCAGCAATGAGCAATGGAATTTACACACTGGCAGTCATAAATCACAGCTTCAACTTTGATTTCATATCAACATTTCATATCTGAAATGCATCCTTTGAATGATAGTCCTGAGGGTTATCTTAACAGATTAGTCCATTTGGGTGGGCCAGGAGTTATGGGGGAGATAAGAGAATCAGTTAAAAATCAGGAGTCTGTTCATGCACCAACAGTTGCAGAGCTTGAACTAGTCCGCACTCGTCAATCTGTACCCAACAGTAATGTGAGACTCCAGCAGTAACAGCATAACTTGTGCTTATCCCACAAGCAGGACAAATGCAAGACAATGCAAAGGAAGTCTTTGTGCTTGTTTGTAACAGAAACCACAATCTCTGATCCTGCCAACTCTAACACAGAGGAAAGGAAAGACACAAAAGAAAATCACAGCAAAAGCCATCACAGAGATGACAAATTCAAGACTACTACTCCAATTCTTCTGGAGTAGAGTCCTGTGGTAAATTTTTATAACGCTCATTCAGTTTTACAAAATGCTAAAATAACAAATTAATTTAAAGAAATTGGACAAAAGGTGCACTGTGTATTTCCAAGAAGAACTGAATGAATTGCATAACCCAGAAGAAGAAAAGAGGTGAGGGTTAAAGTACTTTTATGACCTTCCAGTCCTTGGTTGTTCTAAAAGACAAAGCAGATTATGGTTCAACTGTGACAGCTCAGGACATCTGCATAAATTCAGTTACATAAGCATCAGCATTCATGCCTTCTATCCAGCATTCTGTAATCAGAAGTGAATTTGCTCACTATTTTTACTACAAGTAGGCAATGAATTTACAGCAGGATTCTCCAAACCCCTTATGGTGTTCATTAGCACCAGAAGCAGCGGCACCATAGCTATGACAGCAGCAAGTTCCTACTGGGGAACACGTTGCTGTGTTTGAAGATTCATGGTCTAGAATATCACTCACAATTGTCACCATTAAAGGAAAAGGCAGTTCTCACAGGAAACTGCTAAACTTCCAATCTTCTACTATCAAATTTAGTCTATTTGAACTATTGAGCTTCCAGACATGCAGTCTGCTCAATAAAGATTGTGTTTAAACATTGACAAGAAACATCTTTTCCTCTAGCTAAAAGCAGGAAGACATTTAAGACATTATAAAAGATAACATAAAAAACATATGTGCTGCATAGAAGGTGAACAACAAGAAACTGCATTTGTAACACAGATTTCTATTTACAGAAAAGACAGCAGCAAGCCACTTATTGCTCTTTGAGCTCCTGAGGGGTAGGTCAATGATACAGATACATAACACAAACACATTACTGTGCCAATCCAACAGTCTTTAACTGGTAAATAAATCCTTTCCCTTCTATTTGGAAGAAAAGTGGAGCTCCTCTATGTTCATGGCTCTATTCACAGCAACCTCAGCTAAACTTTATTTTCGAATATATTCAGGTTCTGGGCTGGGGGAAGAAACTAGATGGGAAAAACAGAAGGGATATACATTATAACCTACTTTACTATGAGTTATTTCCAGTAGCGCCCCAAAAGGCTTCAGTACCTTAAAGTGAACTTAGTAGTCCAACTGCAAAGAATTGCCACCACCATAGAGACTTAGTAGAGAGGTAATTTTAGAGAAATTGTTTGTCTGAGATTGCCAAACAATCTCCAAAAAGCAGCAATCTCTACCTCCACCAAAGCTAAAATAAAGTACTTGGAAAGATACAAAGAGATGTTACCATCTAAACCTTGTTTCTATATCTACACTATGCAGAAGGAGCAGTTCAGTTTCATAAAACATTACTTGGATGCTGTACAACTGGTATCCACATCTTGCAGGGGGAGTGTAACCACAAAACTTTAAAATGGTCATCTCTAAATTTCAAGTACAGTAATCACATTAGTGATTTTGGGGGAGCTTGGTAAAGAGTATTAATTCATATAAGTAGTATTAATCCTTTTCTTGAGAGAAGATCATGCATGCAAGGGCTTAGTTTCTGTTTTCATTTATTTAGCTGCAGGAACATGATATAATTTAATAGTTGTTGGTTCAAACTACAGCAGTGTAACATATAACCTTTCACCTAAACCACCAAACAACATGGCTCTATGAATATCAGAATCCACTTCTATTTTAGACAGAGACCCTAATTTAGATAAACCATGCTCATTGTCCAGGATGAAGAAAAAAAAAAAACGGTAAAACACAACACTCTCTCCACCCTCCAGCTACACATTCCTTCTTCTATAAACGTTTAATTAGAAAGTTCATTACCTGAGTGCTGATAGATCTGGTTCCATCTGTTGCCTCTACTGTCAAGTTGTAATTTGATTTCTGTTCTGCATCAAGAGGCCTTGCGACAATGATAGTTCCAGTGCCCTTGTCCACATCAAAGCGACTGTCATAGTTCCCACCTTGTTCAGGAAATTGGGAGAGGCATAAATTAATAAAATGCATTACTGTTTCATTATTTCCATGTATGATCATGTTCTGTCTTCAGATGTTTAATGAAGGTGAAACTATATATACATAGACTTATACATACATTTATTTTAAACACTTTGGGTTTTTTTCCTGGTAATGTGATATACTGCTACTTGTACATATTTAAAACTGAGTAGTTTTGGACAAAGCTGATTTCTCTGGCTCACGGAAAGTCTGCAGGTAAATTCTTATTTGCAGGATTCTCTACTTTTTTTTTTTTTTAATTTCAAAAAGAGGAATTTAATGATTCCAGATAGGAGGAAATTGAGAATTACTGGGTAAAATGTGAGAGTTAATTTTGTGCAGATTAGGCTAATTAGTGAAAAAGATACTTTGTATCAAAATACATTAAAATCCTAAATCAGACATAAGTCAAATTTATGTCTTTTGGAGCAGAGTACAAATTACAATATTCGTATACAACTATAGGTAAGGTAGAAAAAGCAACAGTACCTCTGAAGAATTCTCATCTCAACATTGACTATCTAAAGAATTCACTATCTCACGTCTATTGAGATAGGCAGGACTCAGATGAGTGTTAAATGTTTAAATACCCAATGTTTAAATACGGATGCTTTTCTGAAGTAAATTATCTTAATTTCCCTTGTGAAACATTCAGATTACTCTTTGAGCTGTAGTTAAATGACTGTGTAGATCAATAGCTACACTCAGTCCTTTAAACATTTAATTGATCATCATCATGCCACCCAGAGCAGACTGTCCTGAGAATACAATGTCCATTAGGTCTAAATATTGTTAGCAATGATAAATATTGCCATTTAACTACAATTGCTTTAGCCCTCTCAATAAACCACCTAAAATGGAAGAATCAATTTTTATTTTGGTCAAGAGAGTGCAGAATAAGGCAAACCAATTTCTCCTAATTATGGGCATGTGTTTTTCTAATTATATTTTACAAAGATAGCGGATAGCACTCAGATATCATCTGAGTGCCTTTTTTTTCCCCTTTAACAAGTTTTTACATACTAAGCTTTGTAGATCACTAAATGCCGTTTATAAAAAGCCAAGGCTAGAAGTGAGAGGGTGAAGTTCCAAAGATTGCAAATTTGTACTTAATCCAAGAAAAAAACAGGAAATACTGAAATGAGCCCCCATTCACATGTAAAAAGGATTTCACCTTTAGAAGGTTCCACTGTATGACAAACATACCAGTTTAGGAAAGATGGGCTGGATTCTGCTTCACTGGATTTGAAATATTTGATAATAACCACCATTATGTAATTTTTCAAGTTTAACTGAAAGACAGCTCCTCTTACTGGCCCAGCAGCAGTTTCTGAATCACTCAAATGGATAGAAACTGGACAGCATGAAAGGCAGCAGCTTTTTCTTTACTTAACAGGTGTACATTGTTTTTTTAATGGGCTTTGTGCAATATGTCAGCTTTCGAAAGTGAGTCTAGCTTTTCCTTTTATAACTGGCAGGCAAAACCATTTTCTCAAGTGTCTCAGTGAAGTCATCTATATTTTAAGGGAAGCGTAGAGCGAATGGGTATGAGTCTGTTCAATCACTTTTCCTGACACAAAGACAAGGTCTCTAACCAAGCTTTTCCTTCCTTATCAAGAAAATCACAAAAGCCTTGCTTAACTTTTGTGGTGATAACTGGTGATCCTTTGAAGCAGAACTCAACCCAAACTTCTGCACCTGGTACACTGAACGTGTAACAGCAACAGTTTTGGCCAAAGCCAAAACTGGATGCTCAGAATTGATGCTGTATAAATGTAATGATGACAAAACAAAACAAAAACGAACCTGTCACAAATGCAATCGTGACCACTTTGATTTCCGAAGGGTTAATAAAATAAATAGTTTATAAATGTACGCTTTCATTTCAGATCTCATAATCTGGTAATAAATTATGTGATCTCAGCAGATACCTTCTGCTGTACAGTTCAGGTCACAAGCCATCTGAAAGATGTAAAATACTTCACTAGCAAGCTTGTCTCCTGGCTCAGCCAAAAAGAAAGAAAGCATGGAAAGCAAGCACAGAACACAAAGGAAAGCTGTCAATCAAATTCATTCATGCTATTAGAAACAGTAAAAGAGGGTAGTAAAGTGACCACCTGTAAGAGCAGCTGATAATTTCATAACTTAATCACATATCAAACTTTCCAGTACACTTTTACTAAGAACACAGTCAAAATAAAAGGCTTTATTTTGCAACACTCGGACAAGTTCTGCTCTTTCCCCTTGGAGTTTTCTGTATATGTCTTTCTAAAAACAGCGGGAAAAGATCATCTATTTTCTGCATTAAGCATACAATAAAAAATATGTAAATGTCCAAACTGCGCTGCATGCTTAGAAGGAGCAAATCAAAACAGTGCTATCATCAGAATTCTGTTCAGATGTACACGCTGGTCAGAGGCCATAGCAGTTGACGCACACAAAGAACAACGATAGAAAAGTACATCCCCAATCTAATTAACAAATTTTGCTAATAAAAGACACCATAAAACATCACTGCTGTACTATACTGAAACTCCCAAAACCTCTGAGGCCTCTTCTATCTACTCTCACTCCCACAAACTGCTCACCTTTTTCTAGGAATGTCACTTTCTTAACCTTTTCTTTAATTTACACTCATTGGTCTAGAGATGTTTCTGTTTGCTATTGACTGGATGACCCTAATTTGGACACACAAAACCTCCTCATCTTTCCTGCTCACTTATTTTTATATTTTCTGCTTTTCTACTCCTGTGTCTATGTGCTTTTGTATGTGTTTGGGAGAACAGTGAAAGAGCCACCTCGGTCCCAAAATACCTCTAATGCAGAGAGCTTTTCCCTTATGAGAATGCGAGAAAGCATCCTGAATTCTTTACTACCTCTACACCGTTTTACAGATCCATAATCCCTTGGTTTGTCTAAATGCAAACAACTTTTTATTCAACTATCATCTATTTGGACAGGAACTTTGCCTCCCTCCTCCCAAGAACACATTTAAAAGAACCATTTCAAAAATTCTATGTAAATATTTAATGAATTAGCAATGATTATCAATATCATTACAGGCTGTTCACACATGAAGCATGATTTTAGGGACGAATTGTGTATGTTGTCATGTGCTTGAAAATTTTTTGAGAACACCCTTAAGTCTTTGGCATTTATATATTCCTGCTACATGTGTCTGTTTCAGAAACTTTACTTTTAACTGATGTTGTTCTCAGCATTCCTTAGGAAATACATACCAGCAAAACTGGTGTTCAAAAGAGTTAAACTTTTAAGAAATAATTAAAAATATGCTCTCCCGAACAACTTAACACCATAATCATGGCTCAAATTTTCAGTAGTAACCAAGGTAAAAAGATCCTTCTCCCTCTTGTGAATGTGGTGGAAAAATCAGGGTTATCTTAGGACTAGAGACAGTTCACTACAGTTCAGCATCTCTCGCGAAATAAGGCCATGCCATTCTCCTCCATTCCAAAGCACTTAACACACAACAGAACTTGGTTTTACTACCAGCTATACAGTGAACACTCTGTGTATTACGGGTGTTCATAGGTCTAGTGACTAAATCTAAACTTTAAAAGTACTATTCGTTTTGTCACCATGACATCAACATATTATGTCATATTACTAGTTAGAATTCCCCTGTCAATGGTAGAAGCTAAGTTATGATATAGCAGAAAGAATACATACAGGAAGAAGTTTGCTGGGGTTAGGAACATTGCAAGCTTTCCTTTTAATATTGAATCAAGGTACAGCAAACTGAGAAGCAGCCCAGAGGAGAAAAATCAACATGAACAGTATAATCTCTCTTTGAGTGTACTATCCAGATTTGCAGAAAACTAGCATTTTATTTCTTTTCCTATCCTACAGTCTACAAGATTAGTTATTATTTGATTAGTTTTCAGTGACGCAATATTCATAAGTCATTTTCAAAACTGCAACACAGCAGATATTTTGCAACTTCATTTTAACCTTAGATATAGAGTGGCATTGATAAAAATTAAATAATTTTGATTTATATTAAAATAAGGGGGGAAATCCACATCTGCAGCTAAAAAATTCCAAACCCTTGCATTACTTAAAAGAGAGATTAAAACCAAGCTGCAATGAGCCTTCCAGTATCTCAGACTCCATGCATTTGTTTCTAATAATAAAGGCCCTTAAGGCATCCTTACCCGTTATGTCAAACCAACGTGGTGTTCCAAGAGGTTCAACAGCTATTACACCAATCATGTGAGCAACTGGGTCACTTTCCATCACCGTAAAAGAAAAAAATGACTCCTCAAAATAAATGGGCTCTGTGGGCGGGACGGGCTTTGGAATCCATTCTATGTGAAGCCGTGTAGTTGAAGATTTTTGTGGACGACCATTATCTACAGCTTTAATCTGTGAAACAGACACACAGCATCACATAAATCATTATGTCACATAAACAGAAAGTAGTAATAAGCTCCAAGCATATTTGCTTGTGTGAGACATATCCAAAAAGGTTAAGTGTCTCTCAAAGTGCCACTTGCCCTTCATTATCTGGGCAGCAAATGGAGAAAAAGTGTGCAGCACCTGATAGCAGCACAAACTGCTACCATAAATTCACTTTTATTTTGCTTTCTTCCTGGAGGTGAGTCAAACTGATTGTTTATGTTCCCTCATCACATACATTACCTGTCAAGTTCAGGAAAAGAATAGAAGTTTCTTGATTAACAATACAAACACCTGAAATCATCCTTTAACAAAAACCAAACCAAAGCAAAAAAACAAACAAACCCACAAAACAATGCTTCTGGATTTGTTGAAGCTTTCTTCCTTCAGATACTGCACTCATCTGCCAGCTGCTGAATAAGAAATGAACAGATAAAAGAACACTTTACATATTCATGATATACAAGACTGACTCACTGAAAGGATATCGTAGTCCCTTGCTGCAGAAACTTTCTTTGATGAAACCACTCCAGTTTTCGGTTCAATAAAGAACTTGCCATGTTCATCACCATCTTCAATGCTGTAGGAGATCTCTGCATTGGGGCCTTCATCTTTATCTACAGCAATAACTCGATAGATTGGCTCTCTCCTAGCAGTTCTCTCTCGCTCTGGCTTACCACGCTCTGGAAGCTGAATTTTGTAGAACTTTTGCAAGAATTGAGGCTTATTGTCATTCTCATCTAAGACCTTCACAATCACCCGTGCAATTGTTGATTTTGCAGGAGTACCATTGTCTGTTACTGTTACCTGTTTTTAATAAAAAGGATACAGTTAGTCCTCAATTCAAACACAGTCCCTCCAACAACAATCTTCCTAAATAAGATTTTCCTACAACTGCATATGACAACTGTAAAGTTCTCCCCTAACTTCAGTTAAAGACAATCGCATAAAGCTATTAGTTGAATATTTACAAAAGGCACTACAAAAGCTAATTCAGCTACTATCTTAATATTTTGACACACGAAATGCAAATATTCATGCTCATCTCTAACAGATGGCATGATTTCCACATAAATGAATACCTGTTCCCTTTAGCACATACCTTTCAGTTCACAAAAAAACCCAACCAAACTCAAGCAAAAAAACAAAGCACATCCCAAATGAGGAAATCAAAAGGGGTATGTAATAACATGTCCATTACCATAAAATTAGCATTGCCCTGAGCCAAGGAGAAGACAAAGGCAAATTGAGAAAAATCTCTGAATTGAAGGCAACATCAGTTTTGAAGGCATTACTGACATTAACAAAGAGAAGACTAAGACATGAGAAAACAACTTGAAGGTAGTCTAAAACAACTGCATAAGAAAGTGCCAATTGGCACTCAGAAAACAGTTACAAATTGGGAATAAAAAAATGGGGCATATTAGTTACTATTATGTAAGCAGAACTGCAATCAAGGATCAAATTTAATAGCAAACAATGAATAAAACCGCCAACCCATCTGGTCAACATTTCAATGCTCAATTAATTAGCCAGATGCTCAGCACTTGGTTCATAATACTGCCCACCATTCTGCAAATTTCTAGGTTTCTTTTCAACCTATTTTCAAAGTTGTAAACATAAAACTAACAAACGGGAAAACTGCTACTTTGGGCCATGCTATCTGTCAGTATTGGTCTGTAGTTAAGAGTTCTTCCATCAGATACTTCACATACCTTTAGTTAAAACCAGCTGGGATTCAAAATGCAGAAAGAATGAAGGATTATAAATTATACCAACAGGCAATAACCCATGTTCCAAACTAAAGAGCAACCAGCTTAAACTGCTATTTTACAGGGAATGATAAAACCAGGAGGATTTATGTACCATTACATGATATTGCAATCTTAAACTTTCTGAGTTCTGTACATGTTCCCTTAAGGTTCTGAACTTAAGGTTAAATGAGCATGACTGCTAGCAGACAACTGCCCATAACATTCCACTGTAAGTGTGACCCCTGGCACCAGTTTTGGCCCAGAACAAGTAGCACAAACACACACTGCCTGGCTGCAGGCTGAGAATTCACACCATTCAGACACCATTCTCAACAGGCAACTTGAACATGGCCAACCTGTTCCAGGGATAAGATGTAAGCAATCAAATCCATACTGTGCCAGGTGGTTTCAGGGTCAGAAAACAATCCACAGCTCATTTAATTTACAGTATAAATCTAATACAAAAGCCAGTATAATATGTGTAGAGGTAAAAGTCATGATATACCAATTTTACAACCAATATACATAGCAGTGGTCAAGAAATAAGATAAAACTGATAGAAGTGCTGTGGGAAACTGACTCAGCCACACTTAATAAGACAATTTGAAAAGAGAATAATATAATGACTTTACAATTTACAGAAATAATATGTCTAGTACTAAATTAGATATGCCACTTAATTAACTTTGTTACTATTACTAGTAGAAACTCACTGCAGAGGATATTCTGCCTTATTGCTACTTAGGTGCAAAGAGTTCTTTTCAAAGCTGATACAGAAACAAAAATAATGATAAAAAATTGGTCAAACAGCTGCATTAATCCAGCTTCCAATGCACCAAAGGGATAGAAATGGTCCAGGAAGACTGCATGTATACTGCAATTGGGCAAAAGGATAGTTTGTGCTATCAGGGAATACGTTCATCTCCAAGTCTATGCAGTCATCGCATTCCTACTAGAACAGCTTTCTAAGGATTTCACAAGTTTTGAGTAAGTCTAGACTTGCTTCTTTGGCTTTAACATTAGTTTTGCCAACTCCTATTGCAGCCAACTCCTTTTATCTGTCATCCAGGAGGAAAGGCATGATAAAGGTTCCAGATAAATCTTAGTACATAAGGATCACTGTGAATATTAAGTCTTCATTACGAGTGAAGTACCATGCTGTTACACTGCTTGACAACATTGTGAAACTGGATGACTTAAAAGCTGTCTATGTGCTTTCTTTTCATGGTGTTTGACAGAGAACAAGAAAAGCTATTACATAAATACCAGGCAATCAATTAAATGTAGCTAAATAAAAGCATTATGTCACAAATTTCGTGCTCTTGGACTCTGACTTTATAATGCATGTTTTGCAACTCATGCTATTGGCAAATATGTTATGCAGAAAATAGGGCTACTCACATACGATCAGTTTGTATTCTCAGTGTTAGAAAAAGCATTCTGCACTTCTTTTCCAGAAGCCCATATTCAGCGAAAGTTAGGCTGAAATAGCTATTCTAATAATTACACAGGAAGATTTAAAAAGGAATCACACTCGTTTTAACAATTATACTATTTCAAAGAAAATCCTGGTTTACAGATATAAAACCAAAAAATTGCATTCAATTTGTACCTTTACTCTTTTCTTACGAGAAAGGCCCAAGACACTGTTTTTATAAGCAGCTTTATAATAGTTCTCTGCATTGTAAAATAATGAACATTGAAAGAAGTTACTTCTGAAATCCAGTTCTTTAAATCCTTCATATAGTAATCAAGCCTGGTAAACTTCACTCTCTGTAAAAGACCAATGAACTTACAG
The DNA here is from genome assembly GCA_013396775.1 of Cephalopterus ornatus. Taxonomy (NCBI): domain Eukaryota; kingdom Metazoa; phylum Chordata; class Aves; order Passeriformes; family Cotingidae; genus Cephalopterus; species Cephalopterus ornatus. Next base: position 191,438 of record VZRE01015875.1, on the reverse strand, counting down.
TCACTGTTTTTAAGAGAACTAAAGAAATTATTTACCTCCAGTATGTGCTCTCCCTGCTGCTCTCGATCTAGTTTTCTGGATGTGGTTGTAATTAGTCCTGTAAACATAAGAGAATAATTAATCAAATCCTTCAAGAAAATAATCTGAATGAAGGTTAGGTTAACTCAGCAGTTACTGATATCCTCAACCTCAATTTCTTCTTAGGTGGTCTCTGTTTTTACACTTTCATTAAGGGAAAGGATGAGCGGTTTCCAATTCTTAAAAGCCATGAAAATATTCTTTGCAATGTGAAAACTAAGCTGTTGTAACCCTCAACACAAACACATTTCAGTGTTCCAGCACATCTGTGCATGTTACGTTTCTGACAGATGTATGTAATTCTCTTACATGAAGTCTTGTTTTCAGAGAGTGTTCATATGCCTTTTTCAAAGGGTGCTTACAGGCATTTGCTGAAGAATTACCAATCTCTTCAGGAGAACATCTATTTGTATTTTTAGTGATAATGACAAAAAAGGATGACCTGAAGAGATGTAGTAATGGTGGAAACCAGAGCAATCTGTCTACGTTGGCTTCATTTGGCAATGACAAGGAGTCAAACAGTTGCTGTTGCCAATAGCAAAGAACGACCACAAGTTTTTGATTCATGATTCACGTTGTATTTTGTCACAAGAATGTGATATGTCCTTGATGCAAGATTAGAAAAGTGTGATGGGTTTTGCTTTAAATGAAGAAAGTCAAACAGTAAGAGGTGACAAAGAGACAGTGAAAACTAAATACAAAAGAATCTTATTTGAATTAATTCTCCCTAACAGTGAGTTCAAAATTTTAACTACAGAGTTTAATGAAAAGTCAATTGGTCAACTCTCAATTATAGTGGAATGGCTTGCTACGGTGTGGGTTGACCATGCCATGGCTGCAGACACAAGAGAGAACTCAGTTTCTTTGCTGCATGAAAGCCATTAATCTGTTTGCAGGTACAACTCAGCTCCACAAACACCACTGCTTTGTTCACATGGCACTGAACCTATGCTAGTAAATCCTGCCAGATCCAACTTGGCTTTTCATGAACCAAACACCAAGATTTGTAATTGCCTGGCTTAAGCCACTAACATCCCATACTCTCTGAAGCAGGAATCCAGCATATGTTAATTACAGAGAACACTGCAATGTCATGAGACATTTTATCCAACTATCCCTGCTTTTTACAGTGTCAGAAAAGCATTGCCATCTTGATCCTTAATTGTCAAACCGAAAAACAGGGAAGCAATTACCCAATTAAGGATGAAATAGAGATCAAAACACAGGCAGTATACTTCATGTTTCTTTTTCCAACTATAGTGTAATCTTTTTATTAATAAAGACCTCATAAGCAAAATTAAAATCCACTTATAAAGTTTTCAAGGTTGGTCTGCTACAATAAAAAAGCATACAATTTTGTCTCACAGCTGATAAAAAGCAGAGCATGTAAGAAAAGCAATAAACATTTCAATTTCACTTAAAAGAAAATCATAGAATCATAGAATCGATTGGGTTGGAAAAGACCTCAGAGATCATCAAGTCCAACCCCTGCTCCAACTCCAGTCCGTTCACTAGATCATGGCACCAAGCGCCATGTCCAACCTCAGTTTAAAAACCTCCAGGGACGGTGAATCCACCACCTCCCTGGGCAAGCCATTCCAATGCCTGACCACTCTCTCTGTAAAAAATTTCTTTCTAATATCCAGCCTAAATTTCCCCTGGCAGAGCTTAAGCCCATGCCCCCTTGTCCTATTGCTAACTGCCTGGGAGAAGAGACCAATCCCCACCTGGCTATAACTTCCCTTCAGGTAGTTATAGAGAGTGATGAGGTCACCTCTAAGCCTCCTCTTCTCCAGACTAAACAACCCCAGCTCCCTCAGCCTCTCCCCATAGGTCTTGTGTTCCAGTCCCTTCACCAGTCTTGTTGCTCTTCTCTGGACCTGCTCCAGCACTTCAATATCTTTCCTGAACTGAGCGGCCCAGAACTGAACACAATACTCCAGGTGTGGCCTCACCAATGCAGAGTACAGGGGAAGGCAGGCCAACAGAAACAGAATTGTGTACCACAGGTGCATAGCTACCCAATGCTTCTGTCAAAATACAGCTGTAGTCTACATATATCAACAGAAAAGACAGCCTGTACTAAATAATATGAACAAAACCTATATAAGGTAATATTAAAGCTGTCAAATGTTCAAACAACTATTCTCCAAAAACACAAATAGTGCAAATAATGGCTGTTTCAATTATGGTTAAATCTTCCCTTGTTTTTCCAGTAATTTGGTTTGCCATCATATCAAATTCATTATAAATCTAGTATTCTAGACAATGATGTATCATCTTATCCTGCTTTATAATTTTAAGCTTTTACAGCCCATAGAAGATATGTATACTATTGTTAGGATACATCATTTGGTAAGTTACAAAGAATAGAGGGATGAAAATTAAAAGAAAGAAAAAAACCAAAACAAAAAAAAAATCGCAAGGAAAAAAGTTGCATTATTACTTGAGTTTAGGAAGGGGGGGAAGAGAGAAAAAAAAAGGATGTGACAATTCTCTATTAACCTTTTTGAGATTATATCTTCACATGGAGACAAAAGAAAACAAATAAAAAACAACTCAAAAGCTTTTGCCGCAAGCACACAAGACAAAATTCTATCATGTACCACTACTCTACATAAGTTTGTTAAAGAAAGTCTAATTCCAGATAAAATTCCTGTTAATGAAGTTGGTCAATACAACTCAAATAGGTAAGCCAAAAAATATCCAGTAAGAACAAAATACATATGCTTTGATATGTTAAAATCTCCAGTCTTTTCAACCAAGCATGCCACACTTCTGTTAAAACACTTCAGACCACTAACAGAAGGGCTTAGTCTTCACCATATATATCCTGTATGTTCAGCAGAAACTAATGCCAACAAAGGAAATGTAACACTTCTGGATTTAGAATCACATACACATGCATGACATTCCTTTTATTTAACTCTTTACTGCTACACACTTTCCTAAGTGCAAATTTAGCTTCAGTGAAGTGTTTCACTTCAGCTTAAGGTCATAAAAGGTTTGGTTATGGTAATCACTACAGCTTTCCCTTTTTCCCAGTTTTTCTATATTATAAAATGTTTAATGCTGCACCAACAGATTTCATCCATTGTTGAACAGCTTTTCTGAACTATGGCCATGATAATAAGGTCGAGTATTCCTATGCAGTGTGGCTTTTAGGACTCCCTGTTAAGAGGGTTGGGGAGAATCTCTGGACCTAATGTTAAGTCAGCTCTGCAAAAAAAGCCACCACTCTTCTCTTTCTACTGAAAACAAAAATTCTCAAGTTTTTTAAATTGAACTCCTTCTCCTTTCTGTGACACTTTGGAGACCTCCTTGCTGTGCCACTCCCTCTAGGCAAATAAATGCATGACCACACTTTTGCATACAGCATGTCCCCACAGGAGTGGCAAGTAAAAGATGATTTCACTTAAGCTCTGAAGAAGTCTGTAAAACAATGTTTTGAAATCCTTGTTATGAGATGGGGAGAATCTGTTTATTGCTGAATGAAATGACAGCATGTATGAGAATCATGTCACTGTGACAAACCATTCCATTTTGAAGCGAAACTGACCCAGAGTATTATTTTGCAGTCATATTCTTGCATTTTGCTTCTGCCTCCACTTATGACCACTTCCCCCTTCCCCAAAATCAACAGAAACAATAAGCTCTGGTAATTCATATCACTGACTATAATTTCATCTGAAATCAACGTACACTATGGTAAGATGGGTCGAGAATCCTTGAGAAACACAAGTTTATAACAAACATTTCTAAGATAATGATGAGCAAATGGTATCTCTAGTGAATTGGTGCAATTTTTGTATTCACTGATATTTCAAAACTCACCTCATCAGAAACATTTTCATAACAGTAGCTTAATAATTCAGAGAGATTTTGGATAAATCATAGCTGTTCTGCCTCACCAGGTGGAGAGCTAGTATAATCAACTGAAACTAACTGTAAACATCAATAACAAAAAAACAAAACAAAAAACCTGCACTGGGAAACAAATACAATTGTATTCCCTCTTCATTCCTTCTCTGAGTTTACATTCTGGGGATAGCTGCTGTCTATTTGAGGTCTACTGAAAAATTAAAATAGTCACAACTGCATTCAGATAAAACTTACTTCAGATTTCTATTTTAAATAGTAGTAAAACAAACAGACAAAAATGCAACTACAGCATTCAATTATGTAAATATAAATAAAACTGCTATATTTGGAAGAGAATATAGCCCAAGGCAGCAGATATTAGCAGGGATTTATTTCATCTCAGTTCTCAGTTACCTCTGCATCTGAAAAACAGCACATCAATAACAATTTTCATTCAATACTGAAATGGCAATCTCTTTAAAAAAAAAACAAAAAACATTAGGTGGGCACTGTGTTAAGAATGTTTTCACACTATTAGCTATCTTTATGGCATAGATGGTCTCACTGATGAAAGAAGGAGCATAAGAAAAAGTGGTCCTTGCAAGGGGAGGAGGAAGGCTCAACATTTTTACCTTGCTATGTATACATCATGCATTCCCATGCATCTGTACTTTCACAAGTATACAAAGACTTTCCAACTGCACAGTCAGCTTGAGATGAGGAAGACTCTGGAGTTTGGCTGTTAGACAGGGCTAACTCCCACCATGAACCAAAAGACTAAAGCAGATGGCAAGTCTACTATGCTGCCTCCAATGAGTTTGAACCAATAGGCTTGATTTGAACATAGTATAACACTATTTGAAATGCAGCATAAGAAAATAAATACAGTTTCTCTGATCTTTGAATGCACTGGCACTGAAGGTTTAAGGAAACATAGAAAGCAACTGCAACACTTTTTATCAGTAATTTCAGCAGATACAAGACATAAACAAGGGAGGCCGTATTTGGTCACTGAGGTTTTTGTCCTCTGTGTTAAATGCGAACCATAACCAGTCAGCAGAAATGGTTTCTCTGGACTGCATCAGTCAATTAACATTTAAGCTCTCATCAGTCATGATTACTGCAACTCAGTCAATTATTATTTAAGCTCTTGTTCCCCCATTTCAATCTCAAAACTGAAAAATTACTAATGAATTTTTAAGGGTTTTTTTAACATACTGTTATATATTAAGATCTGTTTGCAAGGTCTTAATATAAAAACCAGTCTAAGAGTTGAAGGAAGTATGGATTTTAAATTCAGATGTGGTTGTAATGAAAATCTAGTTTAACTAATGCATAACACAACCCAAAAGTACTGGGCAAATCACAGCACACATTCTGTAAGTTGAAGACTAAGTATGTCTCCAAGTGATGAACATGGTGTCTCACCTCAAGGCAGGATTTCCTTCATTCTCATTTAAGAAATGGTGTATTATATCCAATTCAAGACAGCTTTTGCTTCTAGACAGAGGAATATATCTTTCTTTTGTGTGATAGACTAAGAAGTCCATTGGAATCAGCAGTTTCCTCCTCATGAAAGTACTAGGTGTGATTAAGTCATGTCTTAGACATCTCTCATAATACACTCATAATAATAAGTATGTCAAGTTTCACTGTCTGAAAGTTCTCTTCTGACATTTTTTAAACTGCTTCCAGTATCTCAATACTTCCTGAGATATGAACAAAATGGCTGGTAACACAATAATGCATGATTGTTTCATCATTGCCACCAAAAGACAACAATTTTGTTTTCATTCTTCTTTCAACTGATTTCAAGTTGACTATGTTTTACACCTAACTTACCTTACAATCAATGACCATCAGAAAAGGCCCATATTTCCTTTCTAAAGGTGTTCAGATAAGCTTTATGGCAAGACTGTACTCAAATCTTGTCTTCTGTGTAAGCCAAACAAGGCTACTCAACCAAAATAAATAAACAGGTTAATAAAAACGGATCAAAGCAAATTAATAGCAGAGGGATTAAAGCACAGATTTCAGCTTTGCAGCTGGCAAAAAATAAACTCCATGTCTTACTAGCCATGTATAGATGATGACTATAAGCTAGACAGCATGCCACTGTAATATATCACCATGAAGGCAGGCTGCTGAGTTAAAAAAGAACAAAGCTAGTCCTAACAAGCTATCATCCTGGAGCAAGCATATCGCAAAGGAACTGAACAGCTTGGTTTACACGGTCTCAAAGACAGTTCCTTAGCAATTTCATTTGCTTTTCATTCCTAACACTTTCTGGTTCTAAGCACCTTAGTAACTCTCAATTAAACCAGCAACAGAAGTAATTTTCAAGTGCTGAAATATGACTGTAAATATGAAATCCCAAAAAGAACTAATAATATAATTTACAGGCATATTAAATGGCTGCAAATACCTTTTCTGCTCAAATACAACTCTTAAAACCAATCATTATTGGTCTTCCAATTAAGATTGCAAAAATGGTACTACTTTTCAAGAGAAATTGAGTGCCCAGGTTTCAACTCTCCTCTCCATATACTCTCTCCACTGGTTATGCTGTTGCTTCCTTGTTCTCTCTGGCCTCTTGAATTTCACTTTTTTTTGCTATACAGTTGTTTAGGTAGAACAAAGACTGATTCTGCCTAGCACAGCTCATAGCCTGTGGTTTAACAGACTTTTCTGGGTAGTTTTAATCCATATTTGGGGCTAAAGGAGTAATTTTCCACTTCATATATAAACTTTATGATCGGGATAATTTACAAAAATGAGTTATACTACCCTTTAGATAGTTTTAGAAAAATTTAAATGGAGACCTACTGCAGCACATTGTGTTGAAATCATTGTTCCCTTTTTTTTTAGTGTAGCATGATTGCACTCAATTAGTGCAGGCTTTCACAGTTTTGGTGTCCTTCCCTCTTCGATTCCCAAATGCAGCAGTTCAAGCAAAAGCCAATAGGACATTCCATAGTGTACAGGCACCTCAGTAAACTCCTGACTGAAAAGTCTAAAATACATTAAGAACTACACACTCTGTTTGATCTTCAGATCACCTTTTCTTAGGCACTTCCTTATTCCTCTTTCAGATGCTGGTGCATATGCTCTAGATTTCATCCACAAAAAACTCTGTTGGCACATTTGTTCCAGATGAATACGTCTTGCCCTTTGAATGGTACTCCATGAAAAATCAAGCAATAATTGAGATCTCAGTCCCACCCAAGTCAGGATTGCATCAAACAAGGGATAACACCCTGTCCATAAGGGCGTATTTGTGCAGCACATTTATTGAGGTACAGTATTATCAGTGTTTATTAGTTTGTTGCTTGTTACCAAGACAAACTGTAAGCCTTGTATATAGGATCAAAAAGTAGGTTACTTATTCCTATGGCTAATGTTTCATACCAACAGGCACCAGGTTTATCTGTAACCAGGCCATTTAACTACTCAATCCTACTACTATCCAATAAAAAAAGTGCAAGGTGCATATCTGAAGCTGAGTCACTTTCCTAAACTATTTCAACAGCACCCTGGAATTTGCTGATCATTAGTAATTTTTGTGATTTTAGAATGGAGCCGACAAGCAACCCACCAAAGATTAGCAATGTACAGCATCAGGAGCAAAAAATACTTTACATACTAAGTCATCAAATCCAATAACCATTGTAGAGCTTCAATTTCACCTAGATTTCAAATGAAGTATAAAATCTGTGTTTAGTGATTATATAGCAAACTGTATCCAACAAAAGCAAACCATGTAGTTTTGTATACTCTAATTAGTCACTGAGTACATTATTTTTAGTCTGGATTTACTAAGACAGCAGTATCAACTTCTGCAGTAGTTTTTTCACAAGTAAAATTATTTGGAAAATAATGAAAATAACTATATAAATAATCACAAACACCCAAATAGCTATATTAGAAAAATAAATCTGTGATCCTGCATTCTGAGTGCTTGAAAACATTTTGGCTGTGTCTAGTTTCATTGTCAATCATATTCTTTTGGTAGCTGTTTCTCTCATACAAAAGATAAAACTGGAAGTGTATGTCATAAGCAGTATAAAATGAAATCACAAAAAATACTACTTAATAAATAATAAAAAATAGCTAAAGTAATTTTGAATGAAAAATAAAACAACAAAACCCAAGCATGGTTATTGAAAGGAAACCAGGAAGTGACAATAAATTTCCTCTAAAATGAACTTTGAGCTTACTGTCAACACTATAAATTTTTCTCTTTGCTTACTTTGTGAAAATACTCTTGCCTTTAAAAACCACATCAATTCAAAGCTCAAATGCCTTCAGTAATTAACTCCAAGTTACCTGATCTCCATCACTCACTTTTATAATCTCATTTTGAGATATGCTATCTTTGATACTTAAGCACAGAATTATAACCATAAAATTACACATCATCTTGAAAGATCTTTTCAAACCTGACATAATCTTACTGTATTTGTAGTGCTTAAACAGAGAAACAAACACCACACTCCTTTCCAAACTTGACTTCTGTTTGGGCTTTTTTCCCTGAACAAAAGAAAGAAAATACATTTTCTAGCTTATAGAAGTCAGCAGTGAGAAATCGAAAGGGGTTTGTTTTTTTTTTAAATTATTATCAGTTGAGAGAAGTACTTCAGAACAGATAAAGTGTTCAAACGACACTAAGAATATAAGGATATTTCCAGCACCATTATAGGCTTTCTTTAGAGGTCCTCAATCTTCCTGTACATCTAAACCCTAAAATATCAGTTTCTAAGTAAAAATTTGGAGATTTGGTTTTAACTGCATGTTATTTCCTACATTTCCAATACAGAATGTACTAGAATAAGTCTGGAATGGACTGAAGGCCTAGCTACTGATTTAAAGTGAACTGCTTTTGTAACTGACCCATACACGTAAAGAACTCCATGCAACACTCATAACAGAGATGATCATGTCAAGTGCTATCAAAGGTCTTATCTCAGCTCTCAGCAAAACTGAAGAACAATTTTATAGCTCACTTCTAGTTAGCCTTTGAACTGTGACTCCACTGTGAGTTTTTCAGATAGAAAAATAATATTACTTCGTATAGAACTAAATTTTTGTTGGAATTGAGCTTTTATTTTCATTGATTAAAAAAAAATAATCAAGCCAAGGTAGATGTGAATCAGGGCATTACTTCTGAGTAATCGTCTCTTAATAGGAAATTAATCAATACTAATGCTACAGTGTTGTTATATACACAAACTAAGTTACACTATTCCAACAGCCTACCAAGGAAAGACTGATATTCTTGAAAGAATGTGTGAAGGTGGTACTGGGTTCATAACAGTATCTGATCACTGTCTCTACCACGGCTAGAACTATAATTTTGCACATTATATATTCCAGCATAGAGGGAGTCTGGCTCCACCCTCAGCAAGTTTGCAGATGACATGAAGCTGAGGGGTGTACATCATAGAATCATAGTTACAAGAATCAGTTACAAAAAAAGACCAGGTTGAAAACCACTACTCTAGTAGAACTTCAGTGCTTTAAACAATATTTAAAAATAAAAATAAAAGTAGCTTTTTGCAGAATTAAACTCTCCAACTGTATGTATATATAAACTTTATGTTCATATACTCATGTAGCCCTCTGTGGCTGCAGGAGTTTAAAAAACATTTGGGTTAATTCTGGTCACATTTTCAGTAAAGCTAAAGGAAAAAAAAAATCTGGTTTAGAGATAGTGTAATCAAATACTTCACTTTCTCTGCATGTGAGAGGTAAACAGTTGGGCACATGGAGGCTGCTACATATGCTTTGAGCTGTGCGACATGAGTGAACAATAACTGAGCCTGGCATTGTTTGCCAGCTACAGAAGTTACAAGAACAATTTCAGCATTTGGAACTTTATTTAACTTTGAATCACATAAGCTTGCAATGTAGTAATGCTGGTTTTATTCAAGTTCCAAAATATTACGTCAGTTGGGATTAAAACCCACAAGTAGTTAAACAACAAAGATTTCCTTTGTTAAAATGAAGCCAATACTACTGTGTGGTCACTGGCCCTTCATTTCCTTACGAAGTAATTCTCCAGTGTTATCGGAAACCCATGGAAGTTGTTTGCAGCTGTGCCCATTTCCTATTTCACTTCAGTCTCCCAATCAAACAGATACACGCACACACAGAGATGCTGCTTTAAAGGTTACTGAGGAAAATGCACAAGATACAGTTATGTACTGAAATGGCTATCATTCAAAGCTTCTGCTGAAATGCCCTATTTTAATATCCTTATCTAAATAGGCTAACTCCTCTCGAATTGACACTAACAGATCCATTTCTAAATGGTTATTCCAAATAGATTAGAAATTATATAATTATATATATATAATTATAACTCAAACTCATAAACGTACACTTACATACAATGGTATTGTCAGCTATTAACAGTAAATGCTAACACTAAGTACCTATTCCACTTTCTCAAAGAATTACTACAATCGCAGGATTGTAGTAATTAACTACAGTATCAACTGTCATGCTTCCAATACTCCTCAAAAGCAAAAAAGCAAATTAAGGTATTATATAATATGAAAGAGTAAAAGGTGGGGAAAAAAATATAAGTTTGTCCACTTAATATGACTGTGTACATGTAAAATAGAAATATTCAGTACTTTAATCTAAACATTACCATATTCAGTTGTATTTTGTGAAGACAACCATGGAATTTACATCAGTGGTACGTAAAACTTTTCCATCCTACAATTAGATTGGAATTGAATCACTCACTTTTAAGTGAAACAGCTCATTACTTGTTCCTTAAAGCATCCATTTTTTTGGTCCATTTCACTGCTTTCTTGGACAAAACATATCCAAATGCATCCAATGAAATATGGAAACTAGCAACTATGAGTATTTTGATAAGATTAAGATTCAGTGTCTTTGATCTTGTTAAAAGGTAATTACAAAAGAAAAATACCCTAATAGCTCACAAGCAAATAAACCACACCCACAAGAAACAGAAATACTACTACCTTCTATTATATCTACCAGAAAAAGCACTGTACACTGTGAGCTCCAAAGCACAAAACCCAGAACTTGTTTACTGTTATATAAACCTTTGCTTTACACAAGTGTTGCTAAATTTGCAATCCTTTTCTGAGCCTCAGTGCAATAGCTCTAGTGTTAAATTCTGGGATTAACTACAGAGTTCCAGGACATGTGTTCAGAATAGTTATCAAACTGTGTTCAATTCCTTCCATCTAAACATATTAACATGAGCTGAAACTTTTCTGTTTTGTCAATTACGTCTGTCTTTAACTACAATCTATTTGGCAAGAAATTATACACATAAAAAGTAGTTACCATAACTTATACATTTGTCTACAGTTGGGTTTAGATTGAGCATGAAAGTTGTGTGATCAGTCTTTGTTCTAATTCTTTCCTGCAAATAATATGATAACTGTTTTTATTCTACCTGGACAGCTCATAAGTACAGCCATTTCTTTTCATTACATGGAAACTCCAAAACTAATGATATTTCATTTGCTTTGCATATACGTCAAAAGACTACAAAATGTCCTGTGATGTACTGTGTTATATATCCTGCTCCAAGAAGTGAAACAGCATGCAAAGAAAAACTTAGCAGTGTTTCTTTAACTAAGTTATTTTATAATTATTTAAAATATAAAAGATGTTTTGAAGTGTCAGTGAAGATTTACTGAAGGTGATAATTGGAAACCGATTACTGTAAGAAGCACGCAGATACTACTTCAGCTTAAGTAGTATTTTTGAGAAACAGATCAGTCAATAACTCTTCTTATGAAAAGAAATCTCCTCTTTCTGTGAAAGATGAACTATATCCTACAAAGGTCCACGTCAGCCAGTTTCTAAAAATTCAGTATTACTGTACAAAGACACACACATCTTAGTTTGGAGCCCACAAAATTCTAGAAATTAATTAGCTACTTAGTAGAACAGAATGCAGTGTTTCACTTAACACACGTTACATGTATGTTGTTGCTATTTATAATCTGTATTACTACGAGTTGATTCTAGCCATTGACCACAATATGATTGCTTTAAATTTTATAAAGAGAAAGAAAACAATGGATCCTTGAGATGGAGAAGAGACAATAACACATCACCATTTAAAATATATTTTTAACATTCACCACATATTTTAACACTAGCTTTTACTTGACTCAGATGCCATTTCAGTGGCAATTTGCCTTTGGGGATGCACAGCAACACATGCTTTTAACTCTTACTGCCACGTTCAATGTTACAATGGGATACAGTGAAAGACTTGATTCATATTCCAGCCCTATCTCCCCCGGGGCTGGAAGGGAGATCTGGAGCCCTGTGAAGGTTTCTCTTCCTTTGACAAACATCTTACAGTGCGATAACCTCACAAGGTCCAACAATGGTAACATACCCACATAAGCAAAGAAGACAGAATTTGATCTCTCCAATTCTAGTCAAATGTACTCTTCAGCTAAGCCCTATTTTAATTAATCAAGGGAGATAAAATACATTGTGTTATAACTAGAGTGATAACTAGTGTCTTTTAAAGTGTTTTTTCAACTCCTTAACATGTCAATCCTAGTGAAAGCACTTTCACTCCAAATAAGATCCATTCAGGTTAAATGTATTTTATTTCCAATAGACAGAAGAGAGACTTGGGAAGTTACAAACCTAATAACTTCAGTCAAAACTCATCTTGACCACCATGTTTGTGCCCACTGAAGACTGACAGTTGCAAGCTGAGCATGTACAGCAAAAACAGTACAGCCCATTAAACTGCATGAAATCCCGGGTCCCATTTAATGCGAAGACAATATACTTGAGTTAGCTATTTAATATCCATTGAACTTAGTTGAGTGCACTCTGGGAACACAACAGAAACTACTCAAAGAAGATTCCCTTCTCTGCTCTGCCCATCTTTTCTCTTCCCCTCCTGCCTATGTTTAATGGCTATCTAGCATTACAACTGTAACAGTAGCAGACACCAATGAAGGGTGTCAATGAATGGTGATATGAATGGCCCATGACAGGTGAATACTTGCCCCTGTGACTTTAATTATATTGGGGGGAGGGGGGGGGCGCAATTCTATGGCTGAATGTAAATCAGAGGGAGATTCTTTTCTTCTCAGTGCTTGTGTCCTGAAATATAATTACTTCATTATTTTCAGTTGTCCTATTTTGTCTTTAACACTGAGCTGAGAAGGACTGCTTGCTTCTACGGTATGCATGCTACAATAAAGGCAGGTAAGAAACTCTTGACAGAAAATCATTGTTACTTTTCTATTAAGTGTTCCTTTTCACTTCACCTTCTAGTGTGTTGGGCTCCCTCAAGGTCCCTTTCTAACATAAATGAGATTGGCAGCAAGCTACTGACATGGAAAACTACAAACTCTGTCTGAAGACAAGCCACAATCTCCCAGTGCCCTAATTCTTCCATTCATTAAATAGGAATAAAGATGTTTCTCTATCTCAAAACTTCAGCAAGGGAGGCATGCAAGGGCCTTTTTTCAAAGCACATTTTGGAAAATGCTGCATAATTATACAGAAAGCAGAAAGGGACAGGAAAAAAACGGAAAAAAAGAGGAAGATAAAATGAGCTACAGGAAAATTAAGGATAGAGCAAGCAAAAATAGCTGGCCAGTTATATACAATAAAAAAATAAATGAATGTAGGTAGTGTTTATGCTCGCTTGCAATTTGAATACTGCAGTCACTTAGTTCTTTCCAGGCAACTCTCAGGCAATTTTATTCCTATTTTTATCAGTATTAGAAATGGAGACAACAAGAAAGATCAAAATAGCAGGCAAAAAATCTTTCAAAAATCTTTTCAAAATCAGAAATGGTGAGGAAGTAAACAGAAAATAACATTTTTTTTTTTCCTTTTACATCATGTAAAATGAGAGAAAAGAGAGACACAGGAAAAAAAAACAAATAAAAAATAAAGCACACAGTTTAGACTACAGTTGAATTTTTATTGTTTTACTTCTCAGGCTGCCTTTTTTATAAAACCAACACTCTGTAAATTTAGTATTTAGATTCAGGCTTTAACTGTGCTAAAAATCTTCTGTTTCTACAGCCATTTCATATCTCTCTTGGCAGTGCCTTCACAAGCAGATGCAGGACATGCTGACAAAAAAGTTATTGTCAGAAATAACCCAAATAACATACCTGTGTTTGCCCTCAGAGCTTTGCTGACACAGCAATTACAGCTGATAAAGCACACAAGTCTTTCATACCCTGACTTGAAATAACTATGAAACAGAATGAAGCCCACAGTGTCAACCCAGTCTTCAAAACATATTTTTCACTCCATTTTTGCTCCTTTGAATCCCCCCAAGTTCCCTCCGTGAATGAGCAAGAGTTAAATTAATAAGGCTTCTGTTGCTCCCTTGTACTTACTGGGTTTGTTACAGACTAAAGTCACTCTCTATACTTTTACAGCACCTCTAATCTGAAAATCTCTGAATTGAGAGAAAAAAAATCTAGCTGAGTAAATCAGAAGCATCTCTCATAATTTTTTCTGTAAAATAATACCCGAAAACAACGTATGAAAAGCTCAGTGGAGCCCAAACCAGCAAAATATTATTCAAAAAAAACCAAGCTCTTCCTTACTGTTAAAAAAGATCTGTGAGAAAACCATTCAGTATACGTATTACTTTTTCTACACTCATTCAAAAGCAAGGGATGGTACACAACCCTTACAATGTTTTCAAAATTGCTGTGTAGCTTCAGTTAAGACTGATTACTTTATTTGTTTCCTGTATCTCTCCCCTACATATATTTCAGTATCCACAATTCAGGTATTAAAAGGTTATTTGGTTCTTATATCTGTACTTCCCTGTTAAAACCTCAGTGTTTTTTTTCTGAAGCTTTCCAAATAACCACTGAACCACTCTTTCTTTTCATTACATAAGAACCACTGCTGAAAATTATCTTCCAGATTTTGTTTTTCTTACACCAGCAACAGTTACTTAAGAAGAAAGTTTCTTTTGACTGTGGGACAAGTGAGTTTGACGCTAATAAATGGCTTATTTTGCTTAGACTAAGACTACCTCACTCCCACCACAAAAAAAAAAAAAAAAAAAAAATAACAAAAAAAAAAAGCTTGACAAAAAAACCCTCTGCGTGAAGCTTTGAAGACTGAGACTGCTAAAACTAATTTGGATGAAACTAAGCTAAAATATGTATTTTTACTGTATATTTACTGCACTACAAAAGCAAATGGATATTGACTAGTCTAGAGCGGAGCTACTCAGAACTAAGCCTTCACAAAACACGCATGATGTTGATGTCAAGTACTTTGAACCAAATGCTTCACTCTCAAATCTTCTACATGTTTGTATAACTTACTAATGTTGGCACAGCCCAAGATACCAGGTTAACTCTAACTATTGAGAAAGCTTGTTTACAATGTTAAACCAAAGATCTTGATTTTATCTGATTTACGTATTTATGCAAATACGGTAATTTATTAATACATAAAATAAAACACCATATTGTACTTACCAGTTTTGGGGTTTATTGAGAAGAATCCCTGTGGATTTCCACTTGTAATCTTGTAGGTTAATTTTTCACTTGAGCTAGAATCTGGATCAAATGCCTCAATCTGAATAACAGATACATCTTTAGGGGAGTTTTCCATGACCTCTGGGTAATAAACTGGCTCTGTGGTCTGAGGAGCATTATCATTGACATCCCCAACTTCTATGTAGATTTCAATGAAAGATGATAAAGGCACAACGCCTTGGTCTGTTGCATAAACAGTTAACCAGTAATGTGAAGTAGTCTCACGATCCAGGCGATCTGCAGTCTCAATAATGCCTGTTTAATAGGAATAAAGAGAAGTAGAAAATGCTCAATAAATATGCAGAAATGTATAAAAATAGAGTAAGCAACAAGTTTAAATAAATGAATAAATAAAAATGAATACAAGTTCAAAATAACCAACAGTGATTCTATAATCTTTGTTAATAAACACAGACAAACACATTAAGGCTAACTCAAAGCTAGAAGAAATTAAATAACAAGTCTCAGCAATTATGCATTACATATTAAAATCAATAAATTACTTGATTTCCTTTCCAAAATCCTTTGAAATTTATCAGACTAGTTAACACTATTCATAAAAGTTATTTTGCCTAAAAGATTAAATCTGATGTGTAATTCGCAACCTTTTGGGATCTGAATGACCCTCTTCAGTAAATTTTATATAATATTAAACTACCTGATTTAGATGCCAAATTCTTGAACTGTTTACTCTTATACATACTAATGAGTAAATACTTAAATGTGAGAAATTCTTATGTATGTGCTCAAATGAATTATTCAACTGAACTTTCTTAATGTGTTGATCTACGTTCACTCAAATATCACAGAAAAGAAAATAAAAATTAAACTTTGTAGCATTAAGACTAACCAATGGTTCCCATTACTTTGGCAATAGAAAGCAGCAAAAAAGAGCAAAAATCTGCTCAATCTTACACACATAAAATTTATCACAAATTAAGGAACAGTTACACAATCCACAAACCTAATAAAAAATCTGTCTACTGAGCCTATAGGAGATTGTCTAAGCCAGAACTCACTAAAGAATTTTTCCACTGTGAGTAAATACAACTTTATTTTTGCAAGCAGCTTACTCTAGAGGTATAGCCGTAACATGCACATGTCAAAAAGGTACATAATGTGGAGTTAGTTGCTATGATGGGGGGAAGAATATTAAATGGATTCATTGAGCCATGGCACAAAAAACTCTGATCCAGTCTCTCCTACAAGTAATCTTGGTTTGAGATATTTTTTAAACAGAACTTAAAATCAACCTGATATATGCCAGGATGAGGAATAGAGTAAGCCCTTGCAACCACTTCAGTGGAAATTTTGAAGGGCTTTGTCATGGCTCTTACTGTTTGTTATACTGACGCACAGGCTTAATCGGGATTGTAGCCAAGATGAGTCAAACTATCACCATGACAGCCAGTTCTGGACTCTGGATAAAGCCACGTAAAGCGACTATGTGTGATGTGGCACTTCTTCCGAGCTCATTTACTTCATGCAGATATCTATCTATCTATATATATACGTATACTCCCCAGCAGTAAAATAGGACCTCAAAAAAACTATGCCACTGTGTTTCCATAGGAGTTCTTTAGGAAAGGAATTAACTTTAAGTATTGTGCTCTTCACACACTACAGACATGTTTTTTTAATGCATTATACTGGCTGAGCAAAATATTAAGCAATTACTCATTTATTCATTACTTTTTTGCCTTGTGGGAAGCTGCATAAAGGTCTGATAAGGATAGTTTAAAATTTTAAGATGTCAATAAGATCACTTTAGAAGGGCTGGAGGGAATAGTATCTAATGCTTAGACCTGCAAAATACTCATATATAGCATTTCAAGCAACACACCGTTACAGAACTACCACCAGATGTCAGTGTGGAAATTGGTTTAATACAGTGTCAAAGGCTACAGAACTGGAATAAAAAGGAGGTGCAATGCATTTTCAAAATGTACATGCATGAAATGCAGTCTATAAAAGTTTTCCTGAAAGCAAACTAGCAGCTTTGTAGTTTCAGTTTTTAGTTTTTGGAGAACAACTTCAGCAGCAACCAAGCTCTGGTGTTAGTTAATGTCGATATTTTACATTTCCAGTCTCTCTCAGTATTTATATTTTAATAGTAAAACTGCCATCAAATAAAACAAACAAACAAAAAAATCCTATCCAGTAGTCACTGGATTTGTGCTGTGGTTACCTGCACAGGTTCTGCATAAATTTGCCCTTAAAAATGGACACACATCTTTGAGCACCCAGTTACCTGGATTCTACTTTTGTAACTCGGGTTACAGCTTTTGCACCTTTCTAGTTCAGCCAAGAGACTTGCTTAAGAGTAAATTGTTACTTACTGTGGCCTCACTTCTAAACCTAAATGCTGGATGTGGCATGCAAGTACTTCATCTGAAGTCTGTGTGGACTCCGTGTATGCCTTGGAAAATTCTATGAAACCTCCATGTCCTACCAAACACAGACTAGACTGTAATTACCTTTAGCAAGGCTGCCAGCAATGCTGCTCTATTGCTTGTGATTCGTGCAGAAAAGAGTGGGCTGGCTTATGTGCTGAACAGAGCAACTGTTTTCATTTTACACACGTCCTGCTTTCTTAACAGTCGCTGCATCAGAAGTGGCAGACTAATTTTAAGACAGCCTTGACTGATCTTAAAGTAAGATAAAAAGAGACTCTTGTGGAAATGAAGCTCTCCTCCTGCAGTCTGCTCACCTAACATTTACAAATTCTATCTCCTTAGTTATAAAAGCCTACCTCAAGGAAAAAGAAGTCTGAACCTATTTTGTTTTTGTAGAGTATCAGTTTTCAAGTGCCCATCCTCTTAAGTCACATACTTCAAAAGGGATGAAGGAGAAAAAAGTACCATACCAAAATTAACAGTATCTCAAAAAGAAATACGTGAAAAGACCATAGGGATAGTGACTAACAGTATGATACAGCACACATGGGCAACTTTATCTTTTGGTTACTTTTTAATTTTAAATTAGATCTGCATATATAATGTCATTTCTGTATATATACACTGGTTTTTGCAGGAATGTTCAATGAAATGGTCTGATGGACCAAAGAATGGTCTGATCATCTGACCACTGAAAAAATTACGTAACACAAATCTTTATCCAACAGGGCAGCTCTGGTTTTCAGAATGTCTCCAATTTTCTATAGGGTCACTCACACTTTAAGCATGCATTAGTCAAAGTAACATGAAATCTCATTATTTTTCCATTTTTCCCATGTCTCTCACCCAACAAGTGAGAGGTCCTGAATTGCTGGATGAACATTTTTACTCAATCTGCTCTTTATAATTCCAAACTGAAATAGAAAGCATCCAGGAAAACAATTTTATCATGAGTCAGCTATGAAAAAATGTCTACCTAACAAACTGTTTAGCACTAATCAACAGATTAATTCTTGAATGAACTTTTCTTTAGAGGCATAAAGGGTACTTAAACAGTTTAAAATAGATGGAAGTAGACAGCTATGTGTATGCAGGTTTGAAAACTTGTGGATGGCCCATCCCTGGCAATGTTCAAGTCCAGCTTGGATGGGTCTTTGAGCAACCTGGTGTAGCAGAAGCTGTCCCTGCCCAGTTGGGGTGTGGAAGTGGATGATCATTAAGGCTCCTTCCAACCCAAACCATTCTACAATTCTATGATTATTAGAGATGGATATCACAGATAAATGGATTACTTAGACACTGAAGAGTCAAAATGAAGAGTCAAAATAGCATTCCTGAACTATAAAAGCTATGCAAAAGGGAATGAGAAGAGACAGAGCAAAAACATGTCTTCACCCCTCACACACTGAGAGGGTGGAGGAAAGGCCACCACACCTAGTTCTCCTTCATCGCTCATAGCTGAAGGAACAGGGAGCAAAGTCATGGATGGTCTATTAATTTGACTCAGTTTTGTTCCTGTTGTTTCCACCCAGCAATAAAATGGAAAAGATAACAATCCAGTACATGCATCTAGGGTTGGGGGGAAGCTCTGACTACCAAAACTCGACTTTCTTCTGGTTCTAGATCAGCATTTATGTTACAAAACACAATCAAAACTAAATGAACATAACTGTATGGAGTACTTTGGAGTACCGCCCCCTTCGGTGCTACTGTACAATCTGACCTTACATCAGTAATTACAAAACATCATCCTATTGTCATTACTCTAGTTGAAATTGCTCCTGCTTCTGCAAGTTTTACACTAATTTTTTCCTGATTTTGCTTATGAGAACACTAATAACTTCATCTTTAATTTCTGTGAAAGAGTAATGAATACAAATGCATGCAAACTTCAGTTGTCTACTGTACCTTCTAAAGAACAGAACCTCAGAAGGTAACTGACTACTTTTTTTAAAAAAAAACAAAGATAATGATCATTCTCCTACCAAATCACAGGTCTAGAACCAGTCATTGGTTGGTGTGTCAAATTTCTGCTTTTGCAAATGCTGACTATAGTGGCCTATTTTACATGTATGGGCAGCCTAAGACTGTATGCGCTGTCTGAAAGCCAGCACTCAGCACTCCTGGAGTTTATAAATTTGAAGAGAAATAATAGAACAGTTTTAAGTAAGAGTTAATTTTTAATCTTGCAGTCATATAGATCCATTAAAATGTTGATCCATATCATCAGTTTCAACAACATATTTTGGCTCCTAAAAAACATTTCATCTTTTTTCCTCCAGTAGCGCAAAGCACATTCACGGAATACAGCTTAAAAACGCCTCCATTATATCTTCAACGCTGTAAAAGCTCAATCTCTGCTCCAATGCTTCTCCCATTCACAGAAAATCTTTAATCATCAAATTTCCCATCCATGGCCTAACACTGAAGCAATTTGGTAATTTTAACTTTTACAAACCATCTGCTTTTTATGTAGCAAGACAAGTAGAGAAATCTTATACTAAAGAATCTTTAGCATGTATGGTAATCCCAAAGACTTGTAAACATTATTGTTCAAAAAATACAGCGAAGCGAGGATTTCAAAAACCTTTTTCACTTGACTGGATATGCAATCTTGAAGCCCTTCAGGTAGTCAGGATAAAAAGAAATTCAAATTCAGTCACTAACCACCAGAGGAGAGTGCAAAAGTTGCTGAGTCATTGGCAAGGGGTCATCAGAGCTGATTTCATAATATTCATGTCTGAAATTTTAGACTACATATTGTTTCCTCTTGATGCAATAGTACTTTTCTACCAATCTCATTAAAAACAAGGCAAAATTTCTAAGTGAATACAATAGAATTTGGACAGAACTTAATGTGGAGGAACAGGATGGTTTTTGAATACAGCAAATGAGGAAAAAAAATCAAAGCATTAACCCCACTGTCAACAAGAACCAACATTTCTTCCAATTTAAATTGACAACCCAAGTCACTACAACCAAAATCACTCTTAAAAACAGAAATAAAACACAAAAATCCACCTCAAATCTGACAGTCTTACATATGCCAATTCTATCTAATTAACAAATGCTCAAACTATAATACTCCCAATTCCCAGGGATGATCCTCCTTAAGTGTGCTTATCCATGAGAACTCTAATTAACAATATTAATGATTCCGTAATGGAAATCAAAATCAGCAATCATTTCTCAGCAAAGCATGAAAATGCACTTTAGCAGAATTTGCCCTGAGAGTGACATTTGAAACAAACTAAAAGAAATCCCTGATCTGGAACATGATGCTTGAAATCTGATTACAAAGTCAATTAATCTAACTTCTAATAAGCTGGGCAAATCAAAAAGCTTCTTCAGCTGCTTTAAAAGCAATTGGGGGAGAGCGAAAGGCAGTATTTTAAGAATTTCATAAACAAAAGTTTTGATCAAATATGACCTTCAGTGAACAACCAATTCAAATCAAAGTTCTAAAAGCCAGCAGATTAAGCCTGTTATAAACGCAGAGGCCCGCTGTCCCTCAATGGTGCAAATCTGCCAACACACCAACCCAGACTGCAACTTTGTCCTGAATTCTAAACAAACAGTAAGTCTCTGCAGGGTAAACTATCACTAAGGCCTCCACAACCTTTTGAATTAAAGATAAAACTGGGGGAAATGCTCAGCACAAACTGCAGTTTACTACTAGAATCTCTGCTGCCTCTAGATAAGCAGCATATATTTTCCAGAAAGTTCTTAATATTTATGAAATTATCTTTTTATGTGAACAAGGGCCTAAGAACCCTAGCTCCCAGAAGTTTACAGTCTTCTAGCCAAATTTCTGCTTTACATTTTGGGAAACTTTGCTCCGTTGTTGTTAAAACAAGGAAAGAATCACATCAGCCTTGTTTGATTGGAAGTTTGGTTGTTTTCTTTTTTAAGTAAAATCTTATTTAATATAATACTGTCATATTTTGGCTTCTAATGTTAAGTCAGAAAAGACAGTTTTCAGGTTGTTACTAAAATCTCCACACTTGCACAGCCAGAATAGGCCAGAAAAACCAAGACTATTTACAAAGCTAGTATTTTCCACTTCATTTTTATTTCTGCTCATCTTATTTAAAATAGAATCTATTCTAACCAGTACTTTGCCTCTTAGTGCAAGTTAGTGACAGTGCAGTTCTTCAGCACTATCCAGATCAAACACGGATGAACATAGAGGACTTCCTTGGCAGACATCTTGTTCCTATTCATCTCTTCTTATATGCTCTGTATTTCTTAGACTTTTTCCTAAGATTACTACTACCACCATGACACAATAAGTATTTTTCTGAGCTGTATGAATACAGAGGCTATAGTGGAGCTAACAGGATTAAAAAAACCAATAACATCACCCAAAAAAAAGCCAACAAACCGGGAAAGAGCATCTGGCATAGGAAAAGATGCAATGCTTGTCTGCTTCTCAGCAGTCCCCAGAGGCCTTAAACAGGAACACATCTATACTCTTTTGTCCTCCTTTTTCCCCCTGAGTAGCTTCTGGAGGCACAGTCAAATCAGGACAGTTGGCAAGTGCAACACAGTGTGTTCCTGTGTGTTACGCATGGGGTTTTGGGACTTTTTTTCTCCACTTTATGATTCTTGTCAGAAATGCTAAGAAAAAGCAATGTAACTTGAAAAAAAAAAGTTAATTTATTAATAATTATGGCATCCAGACTAGCAACATAAAACAGACTACAGCGGACTGGAGTGCAATATTTACAAGTACTACACCCATCTGTAGTACTAGTAAAAATTGTGATTCTAGTACTAATTGTGGCCAGTGTCATAGCTCAGATTTTTTCCACTTTTACAGCAATTGAAAAAAAAAAATATTTCTATCTGTGTTTCTGTTAACTTAACTTTGTGGTAACTTCTGGCTATCACTATAGTCTTGAAGCAGCAGCCAAGTGCAGTCACAACCCTACATGCCATTTCTATAAATTGAAGGTTTTGAAACATGTAACTCTACTGAACTCTGAAAAAATTACTTTTCCCCTGAGGCTGCTGAGCTACTGTAACTCAGGCCTCTACCAAACACCAGCATACAAGGGCCAACTAAGTTTTAAGCCTACCATTCTTCTAAAGCAGCATGCTATGTCAACAAAATTTAATATTATTTGATTAGTCAGGTAATAACCACTTATTAAACCAAAATGAAGACAGCACAATATCTAACCAGACTTAATTCTACACAAATCAACTATCCTTAAGCGCTAAAAATTTCATTTATGTCCTGCCACAGAGACAATGAACTATTCAGTACTTAAAATATTGGCAGAAAAGACCAAAATCTCCATCCTGTGAGCTCCTTGAAACAATCTCCTAAAGAAGGAATGGAATGAGATTCCTTCTGCAGCAGTGAAATGTCAGCTCGTCCACTCTATAAACATGTCAGAATGCCAAGAGAGGCACTGCACTCTTAACTCTTAAAATATTAAAGATGTGTGGCAGGCAGTGTGAACTTTTAAAAAGTATATACAATCTCTTTTTTAAGAGAAGTAATATTTTTGACAAATAAACTGAGCTGGGAAAGTGCTAGCCTGACTTTTATCACATGTGCACTTTGAACAGGAAGCATTATGTGATTATGCCTCTATGGAACAAAGTGAAAAAGCCACACAGAGAAATATGATTTGCTCTTCAGCTGCATAGCAATTTACAGCTTATCACTGACAATGCAAGCTACTCACATATCAGACTTATACTTCAAGATTCCCAGACTAAACTATACTGTTTCAGAATATAAATAACCCTTGGTTGCAGCCCCAAAGGAGAGCAGAAAGTTTTAGCAACTATTGCTTGCCACTTAATCATACATGAACAAGAGGTGTTCACCGCTTTTCTCTCTCTCTCCTCTTCTCCAGGAGCATTAATTAGGCACAGCTAGAAAGACTGTAACCTGGCAACAAACCACTGATATTGTGTTTTGCATACCTCAAAGAATTCGGGTGACTTGTTTGCAAACATGTCTGAGGAATATGAATGAATCAGTTATGCACAATCTAGTTTGAAATAGTTTAATTTTTTCCTTTTTAACTATTCAGTGATTCTTCTATTTTGCCTAATCTGAATCTTAAATTAACACATTCTGATTTATTTTTTAAATAATGAGGTGGCTTTACCTTTTACATGCATCCCATACATGGTTAACTGTACTTCAATATTAGAAACAAAACAAAAAACCAAATAAAAATAAACTAAACCACACCCCATACAAACCAGCCTTGAAAGAATCAGTAACAAATTATATTTGCAGCTATAGAATTAAGATTTTCACATGCACTCCAAGAGTCTTTCAGTAATATCATCTAACATAAGTCATCAATATAAATGTTCCTTAATGTGCATATATATATATAACATTTCTTCTTTATAAGAAAGGCAATGAAAAGCTTAATCTTTACAATTTTGAGTTCAGAGAACGCACAGAAAAATTTAACTCATGAAAAGCTACAAAAAAAATACTTAAAATAAGGAGAAAGTATATTGTAATTAGACATCCTTTGTCAGAATCTATAAAGGCAGATTCTGGAAAACTTAATTAAATTTTATTTATAGCACTTTGAAATAGAAAGCTATACACATTTCAAGTTGTGTCTTGTACAACCAGCTGAGAAATCATGCTTAGCTGGGACTGTTAAACAGAAAGCAACTCTTGTTCCTATTTCAAGGACAAATTGCTCCTTTTCTAACAAGTCAAGGCTTAGAAAGTTTCCAGTAAAATCATTATCAGTATCAGCAAGTTGACGGAACTGTAGCAGTTGTAAGACCTTCAAACATGTCAAGTCCATCATTGCTTGCCCTCTTTCCAGGGACCAGTTCTGAGAGGGGGAAGGGAAACAACATCACTGTAGACCATACCTGGTTTCTAGAGAATGTAGAACGCACCCTTAACAGAGTATAGGAACCATCATCAGCAATACAGATTTGAAATTTTAACTAAACAAAACCAAATGGAACAAAGTAAAACCTCAATAACAGTAAAATAATGATGTGATTTATTTGTCGAATTTAACTTCACTGAACTGTCTGGATGTAGTGAAGTACATAGCCAAATCCAGTTTTCCAGCAATATCTTAAGTAAATCTGATATTAGCACAAGCGTTCAAAACCTCCCAAATTCCATTTAAAAACCTACTGTATTTCAATTTAAACAATTTCTGTATATGATACCAATGGAACAACAGCAAGTAGTGAAACAATCAGATACTATCAGTGTCCAGTCGAACCTGTCTCACTTCTGCAAATGCACAGAAATTATCAATGCATTCACCGTAAAACACTTTTTGGAGACAAAAACTTGGCACCCAGAGCCCAACCTATGTTCAAATCCAAACTCTGATGTGCATCACTTCTGTGCTATGAACATATGGCAGTAATTTGAATTATGTTCAAGTGGAGGGAGAGAGGGTCACTACTGATCTCTGCTACATGCAGCTTATACACCAGGTAGGTACAGAGAGATTTGAAGAAATACAGAATGTTCAACAGTTAAGTGTAGCTCTGCCTTAAATAAGCATCTAGAGACAGCACAAAGACTTAGAAGCAAAGACGTGCATAGTTAAAGCTCTACACCAAACACAGACTGTATTTTTAAAAACTGAGAAAACACATTCTTCACATGTTAGTTAAATGAGTGAAGCAGATTAAAAAATGGGGGAGAAAAAGAATTGTAAATAATTGGATGCAGTAACACTTCAACTTCCAGTTGCTACCACATTTCTTTCTGCACATTTGTAAAGAAAAAAAAAAAAAAGTCAAGTGAATGGAAAACACAGTATTAAGACCATATATAAAATGAAAAAGTTCTGAAAATATGTTCTTAAAATTGTCTACATAAAATATTATGCCCAGAAGTTATGATTCAGTACTAGACAGTCTAGGCTACAAGCAATAAATCTGCTAAGGTCCACAAACATTGTTAAACTTCCTTTCAGGAAGCTGGGGGGTTGGTGAGGGGGAATTCTCCCAATTAGAAGATCCCTGATGGGGTTACCTTAGAACTCAACTGATTACTTCCAGTTCAAAAAATCTTTTGGGACAATGGCAGACAGCTCCCATTGTCAGCCTCATTTATGGTTATTTTAATAGCTCCAGCTTATTTTTGTCAGCTAGGCTGCTTGTATGTCAAGCTTTCGGACAGGCAATATAATTGCTATACAGAGGAACAGTACCATGTTGCTAAAGCTCAGTATGGAGAGACATAAAAACCCCCTGATGAGTAGACATTAGGGAAATGAAATGTTAACTCCTATGTCAATAGGAAAAATTATTGTAATACAACCACATATGATGTATGCTTCTTTGAAGAGAGAGCAAGTAAAGCAAGCTTTGCTGTTAACATGAGCAGTCATTCATGATTTGAGAGAAAGCTTGCTGAAAAAAGCATGACTGAACTACAATATCAACATTACAGCAAGTTCATAAAATATTAGTGAAAATGGAACAAACTGCCAGCAGGTTCTCAGCCAAGCATGTGGGCTCTCAGTACCCACAAAAGCTTCTCTTACTGTGTTACATGAGCAAGGTTTGCAGGATCTGATGCAAGTCATTGCTCTGGTCACTCATCCCCCTTATTCAGGACAGTTTTTTGTCTTCAAGTAAAGACACAACACGTTTCTACATCCCAAGAAACACAATTACACAGTATTATTAAAACAAGAAACCATGTATAAGGAAAATAATTTGGGATAATATTGTTACGCTATTCAGTTACCTTCATGACCAACAGAGAATTTCTACTGAAATGTAAGTAATTCAGAAACAAGTGAAGGCTTCTACAGGTCTACTGTTCGTTTACTTAAGAACATAAGAGACAAGGAAAAATGCATTTAATCAAATTTTTAGAATGAATGCGTACTTGCCTCTGCATGAGAAATGCAAAGGATCAATTTCTATGTTCTTTGGTAAAGTTTGTAAGCATTTCTTACATAAACACATAAACAAACACATACATGCTCTTCAGAACTCTGGCTGCACCCTGCAAAATCCCTTTGCTATCAGTCTTCTTAATACTAAGATACTGCTGACAATGAATGTGGTAATATTACCACTCTAACAATTTAACTGGGAAATGGGGAGCCCCTGAAGGGGAAATTCCTCTGCAAATGGCCCCAGGAATTTCAAAACTAACTGGAGTTGACAGATTAACCTAGGTCCCCCTTAGGCAGAAGAAGAGGCTACAAGGAAAATAATGAGACGCATGGGAAGCCAATTATGCACAAGAGCAACACATTTAATTGTTCAGAAACTGGTTTGTTGATCCAGAAGGATCAAGCTGTTTAGACCTTTGCAAACTACTAAAAGCTGGACAGTTCTGCAACAAGTATACTTTTTAAACTTTACAGTTCATAGGTTTTGTCTGTAAGTTTCAAGGTTTAATGACCATCTTAAATAAGGAAAATTGCTCCATGTATCCCAAGAATCTTTTTCCTGCATACACAGCATGTCTCTCAGATTGCCTTTTCGGTGACAATTTGAATAACTGCAGCCTACCTTGAATTACTTCCACAAAAGTGGCACTGAAGGCCCAGCAAGTCCAACACAGCAGTCCTACCCTTCAGAAACAGCTACAGCTGTGTTCCACAGCAACACTGGCTCACAACTAACCCACGTGCAAAAAATTATCATTTAGCACAGGTGTGTTATTTACTCGTGTTTGTGCTTTGGACTGCTGCAATTTTGCTTCCAGCTTTCACTCTGCAAACTCTTTTCAGTTTCAGAAACTGCTGGTTAACAATGACAATTTCCAGACCAGCTCTGAGCAAGAAAAGATACTGATACTTATCAAAAGGCAGGTAGCATCTTGAGGAATAGTGGGAATCAAGCTATTGCTGCTGCTTACGTTACTACACCAAGTAGCTATATACACAATGGCACTTAATTCCTGTCAACAGAAATGCCGCTCCCGAGCAGATTTCTGTGTACAAAGAGGAGCTGGTATACCTGTGGGCACGCGAGCAAATCAACAAAGTTCTGAGATTAAAGCATCTGGGATCCAGTGGCATCAAAAGACATTTTCATCCTTGTTCTGACAAAGATTTATGAACTTACAAAGTATTCATTTATTTATTCAGACTTTACTTCTACTCACATATCCAGAGGGGATTCTACACTGATCAGTACCTGTTCTAATAATTTTTTTATTAGCCTTATTTGCCTTTATATATGCATCAAATTAATCTCACACACAGAGAAACATTTCTGAACTTAATCTGGTTTTGAGTAAAAACTTCAACATAGGGGAATCATGAAGTCAAATAACTTTAGTGTTATAAAATTATGTGCATTCTCTTTAGTTATGATTATTGTATCAAGTAAATGAGAAACCCTCCATTTTAAGCAAATTCTTGCATGCACACTGAAGAATCCATACCCAACATCCAAAAAGGAAACTTGTAACTTAGAAATGACTTAGCAGATGTCAAGTATATTTATTTGTAAGCACCTTGGATGCTTGTTGGGAAATATGTTCAGTCTTTATCATATAAATAACAGATAACTGCCTGCACAGTTTTAATCGACACTCTCCAGAAAAAAAAAAAAAAAATTACTGAAGGTAGTAGAAATGAATGCAAGTTAACAGTTACAAAAATAAAAAAAATCAGTAAATTTAGTTCACTTTATATTTATTGCATAGTAGTAGAACCTGCAAGCATTTGGATAAACAGATCACAGAGTCCCTCTGATAGAATTTCCTTTGGAAAAGCTCTTAATTATTCTCCACAGAAACATTTTTTGGCTGAAGATAACGGCACCCTTCGTAACAATACCAAGGAGAATGAGTGATGTGAATAACTCTTTATACAACAATCATTTGTTATAGAGCCATAATAAATGTAGATGAACTCTGTTTACACTAGTACACAGTGTAAATGAAAGAACAATACTATATTGTGGGTAAGTAGTAGACCACGTAGGCACAAACTGCAAATTGCTGCCGAACCACTTCAGATTTTTCCCTTGTTTAAGAAATTCACAGAATCTGCAACGACTAGATGGAGTTGCACCAGGTGAACTTCTCAGATCTCCATATCTGTGCACAACTGTTCTCAACAAAATATTCTCAAATGCTGGATATTCTTGTGTTTGACTAGACTGAATGACTCAGTTTCCAAAGGATTTTTATCACCTTTTGAATTACAGACTTGGCATGGCACGTATTTCTTACGCCATTTCCTCCTATCATCACATGCTGCATCAATATTCACTCAAACATTTAATCCACATAATCTGCAGTAATCTTGCTCTCACTCTAATCATCACTCCCTTCTTATTAAACAATGCACATCAAAACTGATGTGTCACTTGAGTCAGTGACAACTTGACAACTCATATTCCACTAACAGTTTTGAACCTTCTTACACTTTCCTCCTCTACCTGATCTGTATCTGGAAAAATTAAAGTCAGTCCAAAATTTCACTGCAAAATTTCACCATGCAGTATGCACATTTTTAAACAAGGAAAAAGCTAATTGATTTATTTTTTTTTTTTAATAATTGCAAGCACAGTTCTTGATCTGCAGGCTTCTGTACTTTAAAGACAAGTCTCCATTCAGAAGATGGTGATCAGGAATGGTGTGAAACAGCCGGAATTATGAACTGCTTAGATTTTTATCACTTTTTTTTTCTGAGCTATGTTTTGCCTATATCCATATACAAAGTGATCCACTTATTAACAAATTACTACGTCCTCTTGCATCTTTTTTTACATTAAAATGCTCTGGACAAACACAGCCAACCTAAATATTACTGTACTAGCCAGGAGCACAGGTAAAAAGCACATTTGTATAACCAAACATCAAAGAAAGGCACAGGTCATTTTTCCATTTCTGATTAATAAGCTAAAATTGGTACTGTAATATTCAAACTACTTTCAAAGTGAACTATCATACCAGACTTCTTATGCAAAGGCATAGTTATCTTTCCTTCCCCCCTCCCAAAGTAATTAACATTCCTTGCACAGGCAGCTGGACATTTGATAATCATTAACTGTTTGTGAAATAAAGACAGGGAGAGAAACTGCCAGCCATTCCTCACAATGGTACACAAAAAAATTCTGTTAGACAGAAGATACTGTAAATAATTTTACAGTATTCACTGTAACAAAAAGATGTTGTATCATCATAGCATAATATTTTGCTGACAATATTAGTTTTTGTAAGCAAGACTTTCTATGTTCAAACCTAAGTAATTAACTCAGGAATTTAAGCAATAAAAAACCAGCACTTTCAACTAAAACAGAAGGAAGGAGGTATCTTTTAAGATGATGAACTATGTTGTTAATCTCTTGGATAATAAAATAACACATACAACCAGAATCGCAACAGCAAATATAATGGAGGCATAACCAATGCACACATTCCAATCTTATCTAGAATCACTTTGATTCCCTCTACCTTGCTTTCATTACAGGAAGGGCACAGCAAGGGCATTCCTCTCAGATCAAACAGAAAATTCCACAGACAGAAGTTTCCACATGTCTGATTCGTTGCAGATTAAACCCTTATCATTAGACAGCAATCTCTAATTTTCATAAAGACAGGATATACCCTGTCACAGCAAATCTACAGGCAAAAGGGGAGAGGGATTATAAAGAATAAATATAAAACCCCTGTAGAATGAAGATGTTTTCCCTAGGAAAGAGCTATGCGTGTCACTCTCACAGCTTTGGAGAAATGGAGGGGACAAGGTACCAACCAACATGAAAGATTACATACATAATTCCATGATCCATAATTGCATTATAAACTTCTTTGCACTGAAAGTTTTTCAAGCTGAACTACCAAACTCCCTCTCCCTCATAAATACAACAAGGACTACAGGCAATGCATACGAGAAGTCTGTATTCATTTTTATCACATTATTCATTCCCTCTGTATTAATTTTTAGCACACTATGTTACATATCTTCATTTTTTAACCATGACTGGAGCAGTTCTGTAATGCTCATGTACATTACCAGTGCCATTAAAATCAGAAGGCTATTCTGTAATTATGCTTCTTGCATTTTGAAATTTTAATAATCTTTTAATCCTTAAGTCCTGTACAAAATATGAATAAGCGCACTATGATCAGCAACTTTAAAACCAAAATGCAGGATCACTTACTTGTGTATAGAGGTGGTTTCAAGCTCTTTGCATCAGCAAAATAAAAAATTGCCTTTTATATAAACACCCAAAATGACTGATTTAAGAAACATGCAGATTTTGGAAGCAAATCACGTCAGTGAGGATTCTTCTAGGTAGAAGATCAGGCAACAAAGAAATGCAATTGCCAAATTTTCTGTGTGTAACTTGCCCCATCATATAGGCAGATATTCAGTTCTGGTATCAGTGATACCACACTGACAAGTCTACAAAGACAGAACTCTGAGCTGAAAGAGCTGTTAACGACCATCACTACTGGTAGGTCAAGTCAATTTATATTCACTTGCTCTTTAACCCCAATGCCTATCAAAATTATGCAACTACTTATAAGAACCATGAAGATATTGATTATCCTTTTCCACAAATACTTTAAAATTAAATAGAAGCAGCTATTAGAAGCATGGATAGAACACAAGGAATTTGGGGAATTATCTGTTGCAGTCCTGTTCTTTGGATTCTTTGGACAGTTCTGTTTTCCCAAAAATTCCTCTCTGATGGCACTGGAATACTAGAGATTTTCTTTTCTTGAGCCACATGGAGAATGATGAATCAAAAATTCACTTTTGGTCACGTTCAGATGTCCAGCACAATAAAGTCACAGATGTAATAAGAATGATACGCAGATTATAAAATGGACCTGCAAAACATAGTTTCAGCAAAACCCAAGGTATTTTTAAATCCAAGTTCTAAAGCTGCAACTACCGCATGTAATAAGTTGTGGAAGTTTGCCAAATACTCATGTAGGTTTGTCCTTTGTTAAATATGTCCAAATGCTGTATGAATAAAGTCTAGAATCTTCAAAGAAAATAATAAACATTACACAATCATTTCAAGCGCCCCTCCTTTGACCTTAATATGTACTTCAAAAGCTCAGCAGATGCTTAGTAGGAAATAAATCCCCAATTCAACAGATGTACCAACAGTGATATAGCAAGATGCACCTTCCATAGCTTTTGGCAACCCTTCCCTTTTATTATTCTTCTGCTCACAAGTACTTTTCAAGTCAAAGAGAGACCCAAGCAAGTTAACAGGCCCTTAATATGTATTCTGTTGCCTGAACTGATTGCTGTTTATAAGGTAATCTTTCAGACCGCATGTGGCTCAGCTCATCTCCTACAGAGACACAGCCCCCAGGCAGCTCCATTTTCATCAAACCAAGTTGTAACCCAATCAACACCTTTCACAACAAAACAATCCCTTACTTTCAGCATGCCTGCAACACAGGAGAGGAGCCCCAGCTTTTGTATGGGATCTCTATTTGGCAGCTAAGGTGATGCTTTACTCAGCAGGATACCTAAGAAAACTCTCGAACTACTTTGGAAGATCCCCCTGCCAACAGAAAGCATAAGATGAATATGTTTGTCTAAAACTAATTCACCTTTTTTCCAAAGACACATTCTAAAAGCTACATTAACAACCTAATAGCACTTTGGAAGTTACCACCATCACAAATGCAAATTACATAGTTTCCTTCCAGCCTAAGAAAGAAAAGTAATTCCCTAGCTCCAGGCTGCTCAGGACCTTGGTCCAAACCCAGGCCTCCTTAACCTCTGCCAAACTGAAACTCAACATTAGTTCTAAATGCCAGGCTTAGTTTGATGCATCATACCACAGGTTAACCCAGTGGCACCATTAATTCCAGACCTTAGACTGATTATAATCATGCCCTCAGTACAGTAGTACAAAGCTGCAAACTGTAGTCAAGACCAGATGGTCCCTGCCAGGTTAACCAGGTAACCTCTTCTGAATTCGAGTACTCACATGCACTTGACTAAATTTAGGTGTCAGGCAGCTAGTCTATGGTACCAGCAATCACGGCAAATAACTCACAGCCAAAAGTTAGTTATCTCCTAGGAAAATGCTTTCTGTGGATAGCAGCAAATTTAGGACTTGTCCTTGGTCAAATGGATAGCAGGTACGTGGCTCTTACCTTCACTTCTTTAAACAGACACAAATTCTGCTGAACTGGGTCTATAATGCTTAAAAAAAAAAGTTTTTAAACTTCTACTAATATTAGAGGAGATCTAGGAAAATAAGAGTCATTATCAGTAAGCTTCTGTTACAACTATTTGTACTGTCTCCTAAAAGAGAGCCTATGTGCCAAATGCCTCATTTCTAAAACCATAACAAATTGGTGGAAAATATATTTTAGTTCCATGAAATTTTACACAAATGTTTCTTTAAACTCAGAATACTACTCAATTTAGGCACAGTTACTTTTTTTAAGACATAACTAATTTTTTATTGCACAATGGCATGAGTTTGCCTTTATGCCACTGAAGAAAAACACCATAAAACCAGAATGAAACCATACAGATCATCACCTCAGTCAACTTCATTCTGCTTTTCAACGTCATACTGAACACATGGAAACCCACTGGGTATCCTTAACTAGAAAGCAGAAAATAATACCTTATTTTAGAAACTGTCTACTCAAGTTTTTTAATATCTGTAATTAACAACCACAAATATGCCTCCTCAATTTAAGTGTCCCACACAGATACAGCTGTCTTTCCCATCTTGCAGACTAAGCTAGTATTTCAGCTGTGCTCCATGTCTTGTGTGCTTGATTGTCACTGAAAATTATGGTTGGGAAGAGAAGTCATAAAAATATGGAATAAATGCTTTAAAAACCAGGTTACTGTGTTTGGTTGGACATGGTACTGTAAGTGGCTTTACTATTTATTGTCTCAAAAAAACCTTTCTTCTGGTGGCACTGGAGAAGCTTGATAAGGACTTTCCTCCAAAGGATTCACAAGAGTGCCAATGGGAGAGTTGAAATGTTTAGATTTTATCTCCCAGTCAAGTGAAGTTGTTCTCATGCTGCTCACCTTTCTCAATTCAACACTGAAAGGAGGGAGTGCCCAGGCAAAGTACAAAATAAATATGCCCCTAGAAAAAATACTTAACATCTATCAGCATTAAAATATATTTCGAGTGCACTTAACTACCTAAGTAATCTCTGCTTGTTTCCCCCCCCCTTTTTTTTAAATACTGTATTATTTTCAGTAAGCTCTTCTCACAGAGAAAGCTAGGGGAATAATATTTCTGCATCTCTGACCTAAAATGCTTCATGTTTCCAGAATAAGACCAGCTGTATTTTTTACTATTATTTAGCATAGATAACTAAAATTTCTTGAACAGATATGTTTCCAACATTTCTCAAAACACAAAAAAAAACCCAACCCAAGACACACTTTTATCCTGATACACACAAAAAGCGCCTCTCAAACTTGGACAGCACTACTTCAATTTTTTCAAGAGCTTGAATTATACAATATCCAAACAAATTGCCCTTGCATTATTTCCCAAAGAAATAGTGAGCTTAACAGTTTGTGTTTGAATTCCAGGTTTTGACCTGAAATTCTGTTCCAGATGTCAGTGTATCAGTGTGACAACTGACCAGACAACTCCAGAATCCCAAAATAATCTGCGTAACGCCTTTGGTTAAGAGAAAACTGTCTGCTGTAGAATGCCATTCAAATCTCCAGCATACATTAGAATCAGGTTTTAGCTCTCAACTGCTAACTGAAATACCGATACAACCCCTCATTTAAATGATTAACCTTCCAAATTAACATTTACAGGCTTAAGTATTTAACTCCAACTTGAAATTTATAGAACCTAGCAATCCTTGTGAGGTTTTTATTTTTGTTTTGGATTTTTTGCTCGGGTTCGTTTTTGTTGGTTTGGGATTGCTGATTTTTGGGTTTTTGTTTGTGTAATTTTTTTGGGGATTGTTTTTTTTTTAGTTTGGTTGGTTTTTTTCTTTGTTTGTTTTGGTTTTTTCCAAACCACATCAGAATAATCTTAAATTCTTACTCTAGCACATTTAAGCTTCAGCCACTGAAGAATGTTAGCTGCTATGGCTATATGGCAAATCATTAACTTCAGTACGATGTAACGCGGCAGTACAGAATTCAGGGTAGGATGAAAAAAAAACTTGCCTGAAAAGCTAATTAGACACCTGGAAGATTAGTCTGTGCTCTGATCTTCACTCATGACTGTACCTGAACTAGCTAGAGAAAAAAATTATTGTGCAAAAAGCAGCTGCCACTTAGTATTCTGCGGAAACAGAGAACCTCCTAATCCATCTCTCTTCAAAAGTAGTGGGAAGGACTACTGTGTTTTGTAATAAGAAAATCCTATGAGAAGACACTGGTCTTCTTCCTATTTACTCCTCATTTTTAACTAGTCAAAATACTCAAATAAAGAATTTTAACTGTAAAACCTACATGGCTATATGACTGCATCTCTAGACAGAAGCCAAGTAGGAAATGTCATTGTCACAACTTCTGTAAACAACCTCAGGTGCTGAGGTGAAGATACTCTAAGATTTAATCAATCATATTGAACCCACCTGGAATATCCTTTCCTGACTACCAACATCACCTAATCGATTACAATTTTTAATTTAATGTTTAATAGCTTTCTTACAAAAAGATTTGCTCAACTCTTTCTTTCTGTTAATAGTTTTCAGTGACCTATAACCCATCTGATGGATCTGCACTAAGTCAACATGTAACATGGACATTGTGTAGTAGACAAACAGAAATTATTAAGAACTTCTTGGTGGGTTTTCTTCCCTTTTTTTTTTTTTAATTTAAACTGAGAGAAACTAAGTTCTTTTATATCCTGGTGTTTATATCCATGACTTATATAAAAAGGGTAATGAAGTATATGGAAGGAGCAATTTCAAGATGCATCATTCACTGAAAAAGTGTGAAGAAAGTCCCACATTTGTAGGCTGCTTAACTACAATTAACTTAAAACCAAATCATACTCATTTCAGTTTTGATTAAAAATGCCTCCCCTATCTTCAAGTGGTTTATGACTGTATCTGTGCAACAAACAGACAGACAGAAAATGTTCCTGGGCATTGGAACTTGATTCTGTATACTGTTAAACTGCTTTTGGCTTGTGCCAGCTACCACTGTTTCAAAGAACAGTGGGGCACAGTTAGGAGTCAAATTGCAGCAGACAGCATTCCCATCAATCTTGGTGCAGTCACCCTGCCCAAAGGTATGAGGCTTTTTGGCACAGATGCAGGGCAGTTGGTTTCTGTTCCAGACAACGGTGCTGGTTTAATAGCTATCCAGTTAAGTGTTCTAATCCACTGACAATCATAGTATTTAAACTTTGCTAATGCCTGTCTTCATATTAAAACTCAAGAACTCTGAGTGGTGGAATGATCTGGAAAGCTCAAAAGCCAAAGGTCACTGAAGAAACAGAACCTGAAGCTATCCCTTAGGTATAAATGTTAATCATATCCTGCATCAAAATTAATGTAATTACATGAACACTACAAAGAAATGTTACCAACTTAAAACATGTTAGCCATGCTCTGTTCCTTTTAAGAGTATAATTCAGTACTTTGCTTTACATAGTTAAAATCCTATTCATTCTCCCTAATGAATTACTATGTTCCCAGCTGGAAATAGTTCTGATAATATTAGAAATAGCATCTTATAGCCGTTAAGTTTTACTGACAGTATTTTATGCACACAGAGATAGTGCAATAAAATTAATTTTCTTCCACATGCCTCCATTAACATTTTTTTTTACGTGCTCCTTTAACATTCTTTACCAAAACAAATCATCTTTCCTTATCACAGTAGCAAGGTTACACTTGAAAATTACATTTCAAGGGGAGACTACACAAGAAAGATAAATGTGCTAACTGTTACAAACCTCGTGTGACTCAAAAACTCCCCAAACAGAAAATAACCGGAGACTGAGAAAGTGTTAGAAGGAGTGTGTGTGCCCTGCCTATGCTACTGGAAACAGCATATCAGGGTAGACAGATCTTTTTTTGTAATAAAAGCATAGTCATATTTTTTAAGTCAGTAAATTAGTTTAATTCCCTTAAACTTTGTTCTTATTGTTAAAGCAGAATTAGTGTTATTCTGTAACACTTATGGCCTAATAATTTAAACTAAGGCTAATGAAAGAACAGTAAGATTCCTGGTAACAGATAACTGTATGAGTGAATTAAACTCAAGTAAAAAATGTTACCATGCATGAGATTCAGACTGCCACATCATTCTTAACACCATTCTAGAACTAGTTTATGTGCTGGGAAATATCCTCAATTGCACAATTTTAGAAAACACCTGCTAGTAAGTAGCCTTCCAAGCTGAAGTAGCTGTTAAGGCTCTGATAACAATATGTTTAAAAAATTCACTGTGGGTTTGAAACCTTATTGGGCCAGGCCTACATGTAACACCCAGCATCTGCACGTACAAGGGTTTTAAATTCAACTGCTCTAGTACCCAACTGATTAGACACAACAGGACACCATGGAATCCATTACTTAAACTTTCCTTCATTTATGAACATCAGCTTCCAGGAGGGACCCCCATCTTCTGTCAACGAGACCTTTCTTAGGCTAAATGACCAATGGCATCTACACACCCAGAGTCTGCTGTCTGCTGTCTCCCTCAGCTATCTAAATTTTGAGCACTAAAAGAAAACCAAAACCAGAAGAAAACAACCTTGAAAAAAGATAAAAATGAGCTCTCAATAATAAGCTAGAAGTCCTGACATCTCAAGGAAAAGAACAATCTGCTTGGCAAAAATTCTTCAGAGAAGGCCAGATACTGAGCAAAACTAGTAGCAGTTCTTATTTTTTACAGCTGAAAATTAGCATGGAAACTTGCTAAGAACACACTGGTGCTCCCACGATAGTGTCACATCCAGCCAGTGACACTGTTCACCTACCTATACAACTGGAAGAAGTACTATGAGTTCTTTCCAATACCGTTTTTACAAATTAGAGCTCCCATCTTTCTTTTAACCTTTGAGGAGCGTAAATACTTAACAGGAATACTCCATCCTTATATTTGTCAATCAAAAATTAAACAGGAAGACACTCTTTTTTTCCCTTTTTGCCCTCTGGAATGAAAACTGGGACAAGGAAGGAAGTTTCAATACTGCCTTAGTCGCACAAAGCTTCTGCTTTAGGTTCTCCTCCATCAATCGCTTCTATCATCCCTTAGAGTTTTTCTAAATGGAAGTAGCAGCATGGTATTGATGCAATTTTATCTCACTTTTATTGCTCAGTGGTAATGGGATTTAGATGGTGCATGAGGTTTTTTTGTGGCACACTGGGATCTGCATCAATACAATGCATATTATTAATACATACCAATCTACTCAACTTACCAAAGTCTTTGAGAAAATGTTTTACAGTTGCTTTAGTAGGCAATTTATATAGCCAAGTGATCATCTCAATTTACAGACTTCAGTCTAGCTCACACATAAAAGTTATCTTAAATTCCAAGTTCTCCTGAACACATACTTAAAGGATAACCAATTTCTTTGTTGTATAAATTCACAACACAGAAATCTCATCTTAACATTTTCCCTCTCATACTGTTATAATACTCCCAAAATCTCCATTTATTATGTAATTTTAATTTTATCTCTGTACAGTAACAGTCACAATGCACTGTTATACTTCTGAATCATATATTGAGTGCTGACCTCTGATCTTCCCTCCCTTACCCACTTGGGTTCCAGTTAACAATTTATAAGCTGGAGATAGCATGAGGCTGAACTTCAAAATAATCTCATTACTACCATTTATTTTCTTTAGTCATACTTTCAATCTCTATAACTTCCTGAGGAAATTAGTTTCATGACTTTATTATGTGTTTTGCTTAGGAAAGGAAAAATACTTCCCCTAAAACCTGGCAGCCGTGGGTGCCCTACTTCTTGCATTGCAAAAAAACAGACAGTGATACAGGTGGTCCAGAAACTACCGCCATTTTATAGACTTCTATCATCTTGCCCTCCTCCTTTCCTGACCATTATTGCCTTTTCAAGCTAAAGAATACTTACATGAAAGCTAAAATATAACTAACTACCAAAGTCACCCCAATTCACTTTTTTCTATGTCTTCTTGAAAAGCATCAGAGCAGTCAGGAAACTAAATAATCAAAGCAACTCCTGAGTTTGGGAGTATTAGTGTTTAGGACTCGCTGTTAAGATATTTACTTTGAATGGTTTGGACACAACTGCAGAAAACAGAACCTATGAAAATCCACTGACCTAAAACACAGGTAAAGTCTCAGAAAATAATACTCAAGACTTACTGGCAAAGATATATTAAATTCTCTTGTGAAAATTCCAGAATTACATGTACAAATATCAAACACTAATATAATTTCCTACCTTTTGAACTGTAAAATTAAAAAAAAAAATTTACATGGAAAAGACAATTTGAAAGTCAACAAAAGTTCAATGCACGGAACTAGCTATTTGATATTTCTATCGTCATGATCACCTAGTCTTTCTGTAAATGCGATTGTTTCCGTTAATTCCTTATAAGCAAGGGATAAAAGGATTCCCCTTAGCTACTGAATAGTTAAGTGTTGACTCAAAATAACTTCTTAAATCTGGTTTATCCATCCTTGAACTGAAAGTGTAGTACGATGCTTTTCAAAGAGAGCAGGATGAGACATAGCTCAAGGGTAAAGGCAGAATAGGCCTATAGCAAGCTGAAAAAGGCAGCAAGTTGCTTGACAGATCTCCTCTTTCACAAATTCTTTAATGTGCTTTCTTGGCTAATAATAAGTCTGCTCCCTGTATCAACGCCAGTCCGTTCTGAAGAGCATGACAAACACTCAGACACTGCAGTATAAAGAGTGCCTTCAGTAACAATTCTGGTGGCTTTTTACCAAAAAAAAAAAAAAGTGTCAGTACAAAATTCAATCTACACTGTTACATTGTCTATACTCGATGTTCTTTCCCATGCTTCTTTAGATCACCATTTGATGGAAAAGACACATGTACCAAACATAAATACACACTCTTCCCCACTCCAGTGTAATAGGTGGAATTTGTTCACTAAGATTAAAAACTAGCAACCCAGCAGATAAAAATCAACTTACTTAAACTCAAAATAATTTGTCAGTCAAGCAAACTAGCCTTGTGCCAAAAGAGTAAAGAGGAACACATGCAGACAACTAATTCTGCCATGGTAATAGCATCACAAAAATACACATACCTGTCCACATACCCATAAATAGGTACAAATCAGATTAGTGTCAAAATAAAACTATTTCTTTACTCTTTCAATTCTCTCTACTGTTATCTATCACTTGGACAATAAATTGCCAAACTGACTCATTCTATAGGACAACTAGTCACTTCTAAGATACTATAACACACAGTGAACTTGAATATACTTATCATAGAATCATGGAATCATACGGGTTGGAAGGGACCTCTGAGATCATCAAGTCCAACCCTTGATCCACTACCACCACAGTTACCAGATTATGGCACTAAGTGCCACATCCAGTCTCTTCTTAAATACCTCCAGGGATGGAGAATCCACCACTTCCCTGGGCAGCCCATTCCAGTGTTTGATTACACTCTCTGTAAAGAATTTCTTCCTAATATCCAACCTAAACCTCCCCTGGCAGAGCTTAAGACCATGCCCTCTTGTCTAACTGCTGGTTGCCTGGGAGAAGAGACCAACCCCTCACCTGGCTACAACCTCCTTTCAGGTAGTTGTAGAGAGCGATGTCAAAACAAAGGCATAATGATATACAAATTAATATTCTGCACACATACCAAATGCCTAAATGTGAAACGACTAAGTCTTGGAAAGTATTAAATTCTCCAGTTTTAGAAAATTCGTTCCACAGTCTTAACTATGAGCTTTGCTAAAAGGAAAGCTAAGAGAAGCAATGCTACATTTCAACCTCTAGAACTGGTTTTTTAGCC
This sequence comes from Cephalopterus ornatus, assembly GCA_013396775.1. Taxonomy (NCBI): domain Eukaryota; kingdom Metazoa; phylum Chordata; class Aves; order Passeriformes; family Cotingidae; genus Cephalopterus; species Cephalopterus ornatus. The sequence continues at coordinate 150,658 of VZRE01015875.1, read as the reverse complement.
ACACAAAAAAGAAGAAAAAATATTGTCAGTAACAGCTTGTTCACCTAAACCCTGAAGAGTACAGTGACTTCCTGAGTCTGCATGACCCACATTAACACTAATGGGAAGCATATAGAACACACAGAACAGCTACTGGATGAATCCTATATTGTTTGCCATCTTTTGTTTGCAGTTAAAAGTCTTTTTTTCTGTAAGACATCAATCACATATGTCATCATTTACCTACATGTAACCTGTACCCAAATTTTGCACCAAATTCCTCCTCAATTTATTTCAAGAATCTTCGATAACAGCACAATATCAATGTTCTATCTTTATCAGATATAAATGAATTGGTAGCAACATAGACATCCAACCAAAATGTTCAAAGAATTTTACTGAAAACAAAATTATGTTTCTTCTGAATACATGACACAGGAAAAATTCTTGCAGTTGCTCATCAATTAATGCATTATTACTGAAATAAATCAACAGTTCAGTCTGCTTCACTTATATGGGGTGTTTCTGAGGCTGCATCTATCTATGCTTTCTTTGGCAGAAGCCTTTTGGTGAAGAAGGCACTGCTTACTAACTTCTAGCTGGGCACATATAACAACTCTGAAAGATAACTAACAAAATCAGTATGTATGGCAATATCCCACCCATGCATACCTCCGATAAATGAAGCAAAAGACATATCACTTGAAATTAAAAAGCAGTCATATGATCCACAAGACAATAGTGTCCGCATAAGGCAAACCTTCATTTTATATCAATAGTATTCTTACTTTTGCTAGGTAGCATACATTTTAAGACCTAAGTGTGGCTTTAGGTAGGCTGGATGGAAATGAGGTGGCAAATCACCTATCAAATGTATAAATATAATTTCACTAAAGTGGCAGACAGAACTATGCACAGTTTTGGTGACATCTTTTCGTCCTAACAAGAACACATATATCAACTATGACAATGCTGCTTTTCTTATCTCTTTCCTAGCATATGATTTTATTCAGCATATAAAAATAACAGAGTCACCTTACCTTTTTCTTCATCTATTCGAAAAACTCCTACACCAGATCCATCTCTGATGGAGTATCTAATCTCCCCATCTCGTCCTGCATCTTCGTCATAAGCAGATACTGTCATTACTGAGGAGCCAATAGGGGCATCTTCTTTTATAAAGCCTTTGTCTGCAAATATGGAGAACCGTGGAGGGTGCAAGTTTTCATTCACATCAACTATCTCAACCTCAACATAACAGGTAGAGGACAATGAAATGGGTTTTCCTTTGTCCTTGGCCCGCACAGTCAAATTATATAGTTGTGCCTTTTCATAATCCAGTCTTTGTACAATACGTATTGCTCCACTTAGTTTGTCAACATCAAAGGTGCCATCTCCACTGTCCAAAAGACTGTATCGTACTTGACCTGACTGGCCTAAATCAGGATCGTAGGTTTCTAGCCATGTAATAATAGTTCCCTCAGGAAGATCTTCTCGAATTTTAACATGATAATTCGAAGGAATAAACTTAGGAGGATTGTCATTAACATCTTCTACAGATACTTTCAAAATAACTGTTGAAAATAATTGAGGTTCTTCAGTAGGTTGGTCCCTAGCCTCTATTTTCAAGAAGTAGACATGCTGTTCCTCACGATCCAGAACACCTACAACTTTTACAACTCCTGTCATAGCATTAACAGTAAACTTATCTGTATCTGTAAGAAGAGAATATTTTACTTCTCCATTAGCCCCCAAATCTTTATCAGTAGCTTCGATTTGAATTATGTCACTGTTCGGCTCTTTGTTTTCACTTACTTCAACAAAATAACTGTCTTGAAGGAACTCTGGTGGGTTGTCATTAGCATCCAAAATTTTTATATCTAAAAGGGCCCAGGCAGACTTCTGTGGTATTCCAAGATCATAGACAGTAATATTGAGAGTATATTTATCTTTTACTTCTCGGTCAAGGGGAGATAAAATTTTCAGCACTCCTCTTTCCATATCAACAATGAAACTACTGTCTTCATTACCTCCAGAAATAACATACACTAGCTTTCCATTGAAGCCAGTATCAAGATCAGTAGCATTCATAAGTATTAAGCTGGAGCCCACAGGCTGGTCTTCTCTAACCTCAATGCTGCTGGGGAGAGTACTTCTAAACTGAGGTGCATGCAGATTGACAGAGTGAGTATCAAAGAAAACATCCTCAACTTCTCCACGATTGTGCAATTTATTTGCTTGTAAGAGCTTCTCTGCAAGCATTTTGGCAACACCAGTTTCTTCACATTGCAAGTGGACTGGTTTGCGGCTATTAGCTACAGTTATGTTGATATACAACGGTTTTGCAAAGTTCTCTCCATCTGTAGCTGTAATTTTCAAACTGTAAAAAGACATTTTAGCACCTATGCCATCTATTAGCGACTGTTTGAGTGAAAGTACTCCAGAATTTGGATTTAGGCTAAATATATCCAGTTCATTTCCAGATTCAATTTGGTATCTCACCAACTGGAGCTCATCAGCATCAATAGCAGATACAGTTGTTATTTGTTCTCCAACACCAAGATCCCTCGGGATTACTCCCTCACAATTTATTTTCTCAAAGAGAGGTATATTGTCATTCAAGTTATTTAAAGTAATAGTAACAGGAACTTCAACTTCTCGACGATATGGTATACCCCAGTCGGAAGCTCGAATCCTTAAACTGTAAACCCTTGGCATCAATTCATAATCCAAGTCTTCTGAGGTACTAATAATCCCGCTGAAATGGTTAATCACAAATGGCAAAGGATTTAGGTTTGCAATGCTATAGGTCACATAACCATTCTCCCCCTCATCAGGATCTTTTGCACTTACTCTTATGACACTTGTACCTATTGGCACATTTTCATCAAAGGAGGCTTTATAGGATGTTTGAGTAAATTCAGGAGGATTGCTATTCATGCCTAGTACCTTAATCAATACTTTTGCAGAAGCTCTTCTGTCACTTGTCACAACTTCAAGTTCAAAATGGGATGCATATTGTGCTTTTATGGGTTCTAGTGTGGTAATGAGACCGGTGTGACTGTTTAAACTGAATTTTACTTTTCCCAGTGTGTTTTTAAACACATATCTTAAGTGTGGGTAACTAGGCACAGCTTTCACCATTATCACAGGTGTGTTTGGAGGGGCAAATTCACTTATTTCAGCTCTATATATCTCTTTTTCAAATCTGACAGGACCAGACTTAAATTGTGGTGATGTCACATGAACAACTTTTACAGAAGAAAACTGTGGAGGATTCCCTTTATCTTTAGCTTGAAGGGTAAGGTTATATCCAAAAGGGTGACTCTCCCAGTCGATGTGACCAATGGCTTTTATTCTGTATTCTTTACCTCCTGGAACAGACCTCACTGTTTTGAACTGTTGGAGTGCATCTCCTGCAACAATATTTAATGATGCTATTTCCCCATTTGAACCCTGATCATTGTCCTCTACTGTTACAATTGCATACGTTGGATCTTTGTCCAATTCTGATGGAGTCAATGTAACAGCTGTAATAACAGGGGCATATTCGTTTGCTTGCTCCACGTGAACAGTTAGTTTTGCCATACTGCTTATGCCACTGCTACCATACAGCTTCAGCCCACGGTCCACTGCAAGGATTTCCATCTCATAACGCTGAGTGTTCAAGTAGTCAAGTCTGCCAGTTAGAACTATCACTCCACTAGTTGGATGTATAGCAAACACATCTGTTCTCTCTTTAAAGCTATAGTAGAACTCTCCATTTGTTCCTATATCTGCATCTGTCGCACTGACTCTTGCGATGCTGGTCCTTATTGCTGTGTTTTCAGGCAACGAAACACTGTAAGATGTTGGAGAAAACAGAGGCCGCAAGTCATTTGTATCCAATACCTGTATCCTGACCTTCGTGCGTGTTTCAGCATTTGTATTTTTTTCAACTGCTTTAACAGTCAGCATATAATGGTCTCTCACCTCTCTGTTAAGGATAGCTGTGTTTCCTCCCTTGGTCCGTATTCTCAAAAAACAAAAGTTTCCAAGAACATATTCTTCAGCTTTGAACAAGTTCTCATTGTCACCAGAAATAATTTTGTATCTTAGGTCCCACAATGGATTTGTAATATAAATGCCCATTTTTACTGGATGCCCAACATAAGTCTTGGCTGCAGAATTCTCATACACAGTGGCATTATACTGTACTTGGGTAAATTGCATTGGTGGAGCATGATGCGGCCTTTGATTTCCTTCACAGTTTTCAAAATGCTGCACCAGCAGCATCAGCAGCAACAGCATAGTCAAGTATCTTCCCATGGCAGCAATTAAAAAGAAACCCTGAAACAAGAAAGAGATGTGGTAAGACTTATGACTGTTTAAATATTTATCAAATAACCTTGATGCTTAGTTCAGAATTCATGCTTGAAAGAAAAATGGAAGTTACACATCTAGATTACATGCAGAAAGTTATTTACAGAAAAATTATTTACAGTAATAGAAACATAGATAAATTAAAATTCCTAAAAAATGCCAAGAATCCATGAGAACAAAAGTCTAGGAATTACTAACACGACACAAGGGTTAAGAATTAAGTTCAAATAAACAACTCCATGAAGCAACATGCTAGAAGAAATATGCCAGTGCAGTCAGCTATAAGCGAGCAAACTAGATATGAACCAATCTGGAGCAGTGAACATTCACTCTGGTTCTCTATTTCCTACATGACATTGAATTCTAATAGAAAATTCTCCTCCCTCATTTCACCTAAACTGTAAAATGGCTGATGTCCAACTATGTGGAAGTAAACTGCAAAAGCTGGCTTGAAATTACCATGAATTCTTTAAAATATCCTATGTGCATCTGTTCCAAGAATTATAAAAATTATAAACAGAAAATAATTCTGTATTGTATTCCCTCCAGCTCTGAGTACCCTTGTAAGAGTGGTGCTTATAACCGAAAAAAAATTTTATCAAGCACCACTAAGTTGTAAAGGCAATAAAGAATGAGGCATATTCCTTTATCCCCCTCTCTTCAGAACAGATCTGAAACAAATTAGTATTAAGAGCTATGAAAACAGGAAACTATCAAAATAACTAGAGGAACATTTAAATCATATTTCTCCCACACACTCCAGAAATGACAGGGAAAGAGCCTAGAACAGCAAGACAGACTTGGAGGCACACCCTCATTGGCTTTCCCTTTTGACAAAGTCGGCGTAACACTTCCACCACCTAAATCCAGGCTAGATTGCAGTAGGAAGAAAGGCAGAAGCCTCAGGAACAAAACATCTGGGACCCCTTTTTTTATCTGAGTCAAGAGGCGTTTGGATGATACTCTCAGGCAGATGGTGTGACTCTTGGGAATAGTCCTGTGCGGGGCCAGGAGTCAGTCTTGATGATCCTTGTGGGTCCCTTCCAACTCAGCATATTCTGTGATTCACTCCCCAAAGTCTCTCAAGATAACAAATCAAAGTTTGAGAAGGCTCCCTCAATAAGGCCAAGCTTTCAACAAGATCTTGGGAGCAAAATTTCTTTCCAGCAAATGGTAAGCAATCTAACATTGCCTTGACCACTTTGATTAAGTAGTACAAATTTGTTTTTTTCACCTTTCCCTATTTATCCTAAATATTTTTCCCTTACCTCTCCTTTTGCACTTTATTTTCTGGCCAGTCTGCTATACCAGTCATACTCATTATTCACTTTATTCTTTCTATCTTCATTCCTGACTTTTCTTTCCCTCACCCTTTAGCCCTAGTTTGCCCTTATCCTATTCTTTGCCTGTCAACCTCTCCTCAGTGCCTATCCTCACACTAGTTCTGTTCATCTCAGCTAAAATAGTAGCACATTATGTTGTCTCCTTCCTCCACTCACATTTTCTCTTAGAGTAATTTCTCCCTTCCCTACTTCCTACCTACTCAGATAGATACATGAAAGATCACATTGACTGACATTCCATGGACTGCCTCTGCCCACTAGAAAACATTAAAGCAAATTAATCTACTTGTGTCAACCATTCACTCCAAAACCTCAGAAGAAGGAATTCAGTCACAGCCATTACTAAGCAAATGATTTTGAGAACAATTTAAGACTCAGCTCCATACAAACTATAGGAAGAACTGGAGAAGAGTAATGAAAAGGAGTATCCTTTTCGAAAGAGAAAAAAAAAAGTGTGTCTGTTTTCCAAATCTAGCAATGAAGTCACATGATTTAACCTATAAATACAGAAAACAATAACAAGTGAATAAGCAAATTAAAAAAAGCATAAAAGCTTTTAAAAGCAAGTCACTAGCTGGAACCAATATTTACAAGGTCTTAACACTAGATGCAGGAAAGGTTTAGAGGGCAAATGAGCGTGAGATTGGAACAGTAACCACTTCAATGGGTTAACAATATTATTCCTCCCCTATCTACTTTTCTTCCCAGGCTATGATATGTCCTGGGAATACAGAGACACTTTGCTCTCCAGGGCTTCATCCCCTAACATACTGCCAAGTTAACAAATATTTGCTTAAAACCAAAATAACCCCAAACAAAATAAACAAATTCTCACACACAACCAAATCCCTGCAATAAACAACCGATATCAATACTTCCAAAACTCTGAGCAATTTAAGATTCCTTTAGACTGGTCTAAAAGTCTAACTGGCCATGTTAAGAAATTATTACATCATTTTTAAGCAATCAACAAGATCAGGTTTTTTTCTTCCATCTTGCTGGAATTTTTGAAGCTGTCTATTATGAAAATCTACTCAATGATCGGCCCTTATGCTGATCTGATCAGATCTTTCCCTCTTTTCTACACTAGCACTTATTATTATTACTACTACTGCTACAACTACTAATGAGTTATGCTGAAGACCAAAACCCAGCTTTCTTTCTGATGTTGTGGCACCTGCTAACTCATTGCCTATACTTATATTTGGCAACAGGCTATCTGAAGTGGTATATTTCTTATGTGAAACATTGTAACTCTTATCATTTGTACCTTTTATCATTTGCTCCTCACATCTCAAGCGCATTAGACACAAGGTATACCATAGGAAGATGCATTAGGTTGCTTAAAGGTATCCCAAAGTTTCATTAATATAGTTGAACACGTGTAGGTTTTACTATTATTGTAAATATTTTTTGGTACCATAATACCTTGAGCACTTTTTGCTGCTCTTCTGTAACAGCTTCAAGTGGAGTGTGCTCAGAACTGGCAACATGCAGCCTATTACAAACAATGACACAACCACCAGTAAGAGAATCCATTTCTCAGCAGCAACTCCTAAGACTTGCTGAGTCAAAATCAAGAACTTAAAAGCATCTCTCAACTGAACAGTTAACCATGGTAGGTAGAAACAAGTTAGTAATTTATCTTACGTGACACTGTTTGCATCTGGTCATAATTTATAAAGCTACTAGAAACTAAAAAATGTTGATCTAGGATTACCCAAAAATCAACATAATATAGTCTTGGTAAATATCTAAAGTATTAAACAATGCCAGTTGTAAGGACAGTTAACTACTAGAAGAATGTATGAAAGTGTTAAGATAAAGTGTTAGATATAAAAGTGTTAAGATATGTGTTAGATATAAACTCAGATTGCTCATTAGTGTGCCAGAATGACTGAATTTCAGAAACATTTTAGGCAAAGGCTACACTTTAACTCCTAAATTTTTTATTATCTTTGGAGTAAAACCAGTTTAGGATTTTCTGATTCCATTTCCAACACAAAAGGCAACCGTTTGCTTAACAAAACATCATAGCTCTAAGTTATAAGAAGTGCACACTGTATTATTCTGAAAATCTACTTTCAAACAAACTTTGATTTCCGATTTGTAAATTATTATTCAGCTATTTTTTATGTATATACATAAAAAGGTCATTTTTATTTATATGCATATTTGGCACTTGGATACATAAGACAGTTCTAATACTTCATTACAACGTTAACAAAATTATTAACACATCAAAACATTAACATAATTTGTACCTAGGAAAAATACTAATACAGCTTACAAGTATGAAGTATCTTCACATTAAAGGTATAAGAATAAATATAATTTTGGCCCTAGCTCCAACTGATAACTTACAAATTAAGATGACTGGATAAGATAGCAGTCACATAAAAGACTGCTTATCCTAGCAAGAACATTACAGTATCTAGACTTAAAAGTTTATAGTTTGAGATTTGAAAGTTTTGGGCATAAAATACAGAATTTAGTAAACACAATTTCAATGCCAAGCAAGGAAAACAAACAAACAAACAAAAGACTAAACTAAGCTTCTCTTCTAAATAATGCAGCAATGGGGAGCATACATTGAGAGATTTATTCCCCCAGCAATTAAAGAAAAGTTGCAAGTAGAAAAAGAACCTAAATCAGATCACACATCCCAAAGAGTCTTAGTCCCTTTGCTATCCTTTTTCTACATGCAAGATTACTAGTTCAGTCCAGAAGAACCTACTGTAAGACTAAGCTACATAATTTTCATTACAAGAATGAGACTCTGTGAGCATGGCCTGTTACACCACTCTAGGGACACTCTAGGACATTCTGAGGACTAAAAGAGGTTCTTTAGTGCTGTTTCCACTGCACTTGTCTACTGAAATCTTCCAGTAACTTTTAACAAAGTAGTGGGGGTTTCACCCCATACATGCATCAGCTTCTTTGATTTGTAAAGTTATTGACACTGTCTCCACCAAGCAAAACAGCAGCTATTTACTTTAAAGGTCATTTTTAATCAGCATACCCAACTAATGCCATTTGACAGAAATGCATCATGGAAAGTTGTTTTGGCAGTAACTAAACCGTCATGACAGTAGCAGTCTACGAGAGACCGGGTGACTCTGTGAGCTGCACTAACTGTAGTTACACTACTCTTTCAGTTGTTTAAAAGCTATTATTTATGTAGTCTGACTGGGAAAAAAACCAACCAAACAAAAACCACCAGGTTTTGTTTTTCCAACATGATTAACTTTCCAACCAAAAAAATTAACACTGTATTTTGCGTTTCTGGGAGGGAAGGAGTCTGCCTGTTTTGGTATTCAGAAAATTAACACATGATGAGAGTGTATGGTAACGTTACTTTAGCAAAGCTGGTAAGTAATTCAAAAAATGTACATTGTCGCAGAGATTAACATAACAATTTCAACTTGTGACTGAAGTCCAGTAAGTTTTATGTTTGTATTCCCCACATTATGAGTTAATCTCACAAGGTACTTTGATTTATGCTTTCCAGATCGTTTTTGTTAAAAGGAAAATGCAGCAGCTGTATTTAGACAGCAGGTAAATATTCTGAAACCAGAATGAAACAAAGATTCACACAGAGAGTTTCGACTATTTATCTGTAGTGAGTTACTCAGCAGTGTATCTAATGCTGAACTCACCAGCTATGCAAGGAAAAGCAGACCTCTGGTCTCTGTGAATGAGAGTTTGATCGAAATTTAGCATGGCACCTTAAAATTTGTGATGACAAAAATAGTTTTATTGATCTTGAATTCATTTTTAAACTTAAAAAAATTAGTCTAAATCTAGAATTAACTTAAATCTTTAAGAGTTTGAAGGCATTTTCACTTGTTTACTTGCACTGACAGCAGGGTTAATTTAGCCATATAAAGTTCTTTAGCATTCTGAGTTCAAAAAAAGACTATCCTACTACTGGGGTAACTACTACAGCTCACATTCCAGGCTCCTAAAAGCAAGATTTTCAGATTTCACACAGAACAAATAAAAAACTTAAAAATTAAATAGTTTACAGCGTCAAAGTAAGGTATTTTACCTTATTTACTTTATTACTTACTATATACCTAAGTATTTCCACATGGTTAGAAAAGCAAATAGGAAATACACAGCATTCTTTTCTTTTATAGAGAGACAGCAGAAGTGGTAAAATAATAAAGGTAGTATTTCCTATGCAACTGCCTAGAACAACTTGTACGCAAGCATTTAAACCACAGGAAAACCTGCTGCTCGAAGGCAGCACTTTAACTCATTAATGCGTTTCCAAAGAAAAAAAAAGCTTACAACAGGGGGATACTATCAGAGGTAAGGCACGGCGTTACTCACTGATACAACAGACTAAAAAGCGCATCTTTCAAACACAGCTTTGTTCTGTTTCAACTGCCCCAAAGAGGAAGAAAAGTAGCAGAAGCCGACTGAAGGGTCGAGCCGGGACCTCCCGGGGAGCCGCTGCCAAACGCCGCGTCCCGGCGGGCGCTGCCCTTTACCTTTCGGAGAATTTCGGCGAGGAACGCGGTGTGGAAGTGCGAACAAAGGAAGAAACTCACCCCAAGGTACTTCTCGCGAACCGCCCCTGCCGGCTCACCCGGGAATGAAGTTTGCAATGGCCCATCAGACGCATTCGCAGACACCTTGCTTCAAGGGAAAGCACCCTTTTCCTCTGCCCAACTTAAGCGCAACCTGCCCGCTACACTCCTGCTGGCTCTCAGGAGAGCGTGGCCCCGGCTGAGCCCGGCCGGCCGCCGCCAGCCGCGGGGGGGCAACGAGGCGCCGGGGCCCGCGACCCCCGGCGGTCACCCCGGCCCGGCGGGGACAGAG
>VZRE01015875.1:21266-135157 GCA_013396775.1 Cephalopterus ornatus | reverse complement strand
CCCCCCCCCAAAAAAAAAAGTTATTTGGATTAGACAGTTTTCTTTTAAGAGAAACACGGGTCCTTCAAGTTTGGAATTATTTCCCAGAAATTGAAATGGAAATGATATTTTCACATAATCATAGTCATCATCATCTTCCTATAAGGCATTATGGCACTAACGCTCTTCTCACTAATCTACCTCCAAAGCTAGCATCATGGATTTCAATGCTTGTTTGCTATATATTTAACAAACAGGAGCTGATAGTTAACTGGTTAAGATCGGAAGTAAATATCAAAGTCAAGTGTCCTTCAGAGAAATCTTCCTGCTCCCAGCCCTAGCTATGCACTTGGGGAATGATATCTCAAGTACTTTGGACAGATTTCTCAGCTCCCATTTAGTAAAAGAAAAGGCGATTTCAACTTGTGACTTAGCTGCATAAAACTTTAAAGATCAAAACCAGCCCTTTAAATTGTACTGGCTAAGAGATGGCAAAGGCGAGGATAATTATGGCTTGGTCTCTATGAGGGTAAACCAGTTGTAATTGCTACACCAAGCGCAGCTTCAAAAAAAGCACTTCTGAACACAATAGCAGCCTGTGACTCTGGGCAATCAAGGGCCCATAAACATTGAAGCCTCTGTGGCAGAAGGCAAATACATCTTCTCAGTAATGGGGTCAGACAAAATTTCAAGAGAGTTCTCTGTCAGTTAAATATGAACTGATCTGACATTGGTTTTACAGTAAGAAAAAAATTCTCTACAGTACAAAAAGCTAGCACAAAACCTCTATTTGAATCATATTCACACAGAGAAAAGGAGGCTGCCTAGTAGAAGCTTTGCTCTGGTCATCCTCCTTCTCTTCATCTGGTCTTAGGAAGAATGCCCCAGCATCTCAATTAGTTGCAGCCTTTGGAAGGAAAAACAAAACAGTGTGCCTCCCCAAAATTTGGTAATCATCCTGTCCCTGGCCTGCAGTCAGGCATGTATATTCCTTTAGCACTCTAGTGTTTTTCCTGTCTGGTAAATGCAGATCTGGGCAGTAAAAAACAATTCTGCTTTTCTGGCTGTTCTTGGCTACTCTCTACAAACTTGGGTTGAACCACAAATGTCCATTTTCGTCTCATCATCCCCGCCTTCCCTCCTCTGCCCTTTACAGGGGGAAAAGGGGGCAAATTCTATGAGATACACATTTAAGAGGGTGCTGACATCTTCTTACCTAAACCAAACTTTTGTGTAATCCCTGAAAATCTTTAGGATTACCTTTGCATACATGTCTTTATCTGACAGAATTTGAGCAAGGATATTTAACTTTTCATATTTCAACTATTTTTATTCACTTTCTTTTACCCTAGAGAGTTATTACTGCGTAAAATATCACTGACTATTTGATTAGGTATTCTTTCACAGTGGTTTTCAAGACTTCCAAGGCAGCAATGTCAAAATAATAGTCATATATCAGCTTTCTTATAATGAAATGCTAAACAATCCCAGCTACTTGACAGTCTATTGTGTGCCCTGTGAACCTAAAGAGGAGTTTACTCAGGCAACTGAATCATTAAACCTACAAGCTACAGCTGTTTGTGGATATGTGTTAAATACACACATATGCAATAGTTAAGAAAACCTAGAGCAATGCTACAGAGGAAAAGAATTAAAACTTACTTAAAAGATTATTTCGTGTTTCTAGATACTAGTTCGTCGGGTACTAATGGAGTGAGGACATCCAAATATTTGAGCAGTTATTTTCTGAGGCTTTAAATTGGTGGAGACAGTTGATCTGGAGAAGAGTGGTATTTTAATTTTTTTTTTTTTTTTAACAGCTGGGAGGAGAAATGCATTCTCTAAACAGGAGTGAGCTAGGCAGCCTCATATTTACAACATTTTGATCTTACAGATGACCTCTGTGTATGTCAATTTTTGAGAAACATTTTAACATTGCTTCAGAAACTAGACACTTTTCCACATAACACTTTTCTTTACCAATCTATCTTCATAAATAATTTAAAAAATCACTTAATGTAAGTCTGCTTTTATGATATTTATTCTACTCTGCCATACTGGCAACTGGAACAGGAACAGAACTGTTATGGACAGTACTGGTATTCTGATTAAATGTTTATATTGAAGTTAGGGTAATGGTTATGCTGTGGGTGCTAGTGCACCCCAAACAAAAGTGAAACATTCCACCTATCTTCAGTATTTCCTAGGATGGAATGATGATGGTGATCTGGAGAAATTTTTATGTTATCTGGCTCAGCAAGGTGGGATAAATCTGCTTCTCTGTTAGGTGTTGTTATCTTCCTACTGAGTGGTGCTTGGACTGCTTGGAACTATCACGTTCAAATCCACAAAGCTCAAGGCAGAAATGCATTGGTTCACAGTCTCATGCTTATAACATGAGGGACTATTGAGTTTAGATTTAAGTAATTATAGGACAATTAAAGTGTTTGAAAAAATCAAAAAAGGCCAAGGCTATAGTGGTGATGAATTTTTAATTTTTTTTTTAAAAGGTACGTGGGCTGATATTTTGGTTTTGTAAAGCGCAAGGCTTAACATTAGAGTTAGGAATGTGATTTTCAGACTCGCAGTTCCAAAACTAGCATGACTTTGGCACTTACTAGGACAAAAAGAAGTGAAAGAAATCTGTTCTCCACTGATTCTTAAACCTCCTGTTTTCTTGAGCTGGATTTTCAGCTCTTTTAGGGCTTTCAGAACTAAAAATGTTGGAGTCTAGATGGTGCTCATATGACATAGCACTAGAAGATAGTGATAGCTTGGCTTCTTTGGTTTTGAGTAGTTTGAATTAGTTGTCCAGGTTCCATTAAACCCACAGCTGGTGTGAGATCACAAAATTGAAGTTTTAAGAGCTCAAGTGACAATAATATTACATAGGGCTGAAAGAAGTAAAAGAAGGACTGGTGTTCAAGGGCTGTATTCTGTTTTGTACTAAGGTACCGGTCATTTTGAGTCTAAAAGTGGTCCTAAATCTAGAACTAGGATTTGAACTGTGGAGAACTGTAGAGAGCTCCAGTGACTGTGGAACTCGTGAACATCAGAAATAAGTTTGGTCTCTGCAAAAGCAGTGGATTTGCCTCTGGGTTGGTGAGTTGGTAGACCAGTTTTAATTTAGTGTAGGATGATTAATGTCGGAATATAATACTCTGAATATCTTCGAAATTTTCAGGTCATAAAGAACTAGGAAAGACATAGGTCACTACTAAGTTGTTATGTCTCTTTTGTCTTGATCATCAATCCTTTTATACAGACTAGTTTTAGACTTACAGCTTATACTTCTATAGCATTAAAATATGTATAGCTAATAAGTCTAGAACCCAACTGACTTCAGTGTACTGTGTCTCAAGAGAGTTTTAATTTGAGCTGGTGTCTACAATGTCATAAGCTTCATGTTTGTTTAAGAGGTATAGCTTATTCCTCCAGAATTAATTAATCTGAGGTTATTGTTTGGTTTAGGATTTGCAAATCCAAATAGTTAAAAACCTAGATGTCTTCAGAATTTTGAAAAAGCTGATAGATAGAAAGGAAGATGTTTTCTATCATCACTAAGGTTCAGTGTTTTATCCATAGTTTGGAATATTATACCTGGTCCTTCCTCTGCGATTAATCTGGACTTACAGCTTAGTTTAGGCTTTTAAAAAATAAATAATTGAGGACGCAATGCTTGTCTCTATGCTGTAGAGCTCATAAAGATTTAGTGTCCCTTGTGTGTGAAATATTACATCCTCTTTTATTGTGGGTTCAGAGCCCTTAGATTTCATCAAGATGAAGATTCTTTGTCTTTACTGGTGTTTTTTATCTCATTTTACTAATATTAGGATTAATTTCTGATTAAACTTTGGGTTCATGTATCCAGCTTCTAGAGTTCAATGTATTTGTGAATATTATCTTATCTGGTGGAAGAGAGGACTCTCCTGACTACACATTCCCATCCCAAATGATATTTTATCTACTTTAAACTGAGTTGTCTTATCCAGAAAGAGTATATATGTGGAAAAATCCTTTCTTCCGTTGCCTTCATGCTGTTCTTCTCTATGTTATTAATCAAAATACTACCTAAATCAAGGAAAAGAATCTGAGTTCAATGAATGCCTGTTGGATCTTGCAAGTGCCTGAATACCCAAGTAACAAAAAAAAGTGCTCAGCATGATAAGTTCCCTTTCCTTTTAGCTGCCTCATTCAAGCCCAGTGTCATAGCAAGGAAATGAGAGTCTCTGCTTAAAGGACAATTTATCAGAAAGATACACAGTTTTCTGTCAGGGGTCACAGAAAGAATAATGGCTTCGCGAGTACTAGGGGGCAGTTCTTTACTTATCAAAACATTACTCATCCAGCTGAAATTAATCCAGCACGTGAAATAAGAATCTCTCCTACAAGGGCACAGTGAGTAGAGAGAGAATCTTCTATGAACTCTCTTTATTTGTTTTCTGTCTTACCTAGTCACCATGAAGTCAAGTCTTCTATTTTAAAGGCTAATAAAATCTATTTTTCCTGTATTTGAAAGTAATTTACTATCCTTTTTTTGTTTTTTTTGGTGTAAGATAAAGGTCTTGGTCTATCCACTCTATCTGATTTGCCTTTCCATCACAATTCTTGTCATAGAGCAGTGGCATTTTTTTTCTGGTATATGCAAAGGAATAGTGTTACCAAAATAAAATTTCCAGAGAAAAGGATTTTTATATATTCAGCATAAAACTAATCTATTATCCTATGTGTTTTGTTATTGAATAAGACTCAACAACCTGTTTTTACTCTTATTTTTCAGCACACACTAAACTTCTGTCTCTCATTATAAACAAAGAGAATATGATTTTCTGCCTTCTTTACTCCTATTTTTTTTGCAAAGTTCTGCATTTTAAATAGCTAAATCATTTAAAGCCTCACAGAATGCCCAGAATCACTATAACATATCATCTTCCATAATAAAGTTATGTCATATTTAAGCTCTGGTCTCTATTTTATCTCTAGTACTCTATACCATCTTTAGTACTGTTGTGGCACATCAGAAAGGGTTATTACTATGTAAATTAGTGAAATAATGAACACTGTAGAAGTGTTCATTCAGCCCAATATTGTATTACTCTGAACGTGTGGAAAAATTCCCTCATATAAATGGGATCACATAAAGGTCAATGTCTGTAAAATAAAACCATATATCAAAATAGAATCTAAGTAAGAATCAATATCAATGTATCCCATTTTTACTTCATAAGCATATATAACTGTGTCAGTCACAAGAAATATACTGTGTCCTTTTCTGTTTGTAATTGCAACATCATTGCTAGCTACAGCGAGTTATAAAGCATCCCCTCAGGCATGAATTGCCCTTAAAATAAAATTCTACTCTAATATTATTTTATATTGACAATCTTTATAAAGCTAATGTCTTGGAAGCTGAAGCTGTGTAATAAAACTTGTATGCCATCTAAACTCAACTCCTAACCCGTTTCTTTAAGTTCAGAAAAGATGACCCTTGTTCTAGTTCAAACTAAATAGAAAAATGTATCTACCAAGAAGGTCTTACATAGGGAGCAGAAAGAAGAGAAAGTAGATTGGTGAGGTAGGCTGGGTAGAGTTCAACAGATGAGTTTAATGATAGAGGAAGAGAGAAATATTTTCACTTTCAGAAGAGGTAGGATGCAAGCTACAGATGTGGCATTCAGTTAAGATGTTTAAACTTACCATTGTAGCAGGGAATTTTTGTAGGTTTCATGCAGGCTTTTTCAACTAATCGATGTAGTTAGATCTGTTTGTACCTTGAAAGCAGATGTAATAAAATACTTGTGCTGATTCATTCATCTATATACATCTTGCACAGATGGAATTTTTCAGACCTATGCAAGGAATGTTAACTATGTTATTCAAGGCTGATGAGTCGAATACTCTACTAGGCATATTACAATGTTCTGAATAAATGACAGCGCTGCCCAAAATCCAGAATAAAGAATATTTCAACGTGTATTTTATCCAACACAAACTGATTAATTAATACATACTGGAAAAAGTATTTCAGTTAATCAAGAGCAGTCTAGTAAAACAGGGCAATAAGGAAAAAGATTACTTTAAATTTGACATTTGGCATTTTCAAAGTATTGTGTCAAATGAAATAATTTTGAAGAAAAATTGTACCTAACCCTGCTTTTCCCTGCTTGGAATTTTCTTTCTATTTTCTCTTTTCCCTTCTACTTCTCTCTTTCCCTTTTTAACAGGTTTTAAGGATATTTCTGATAACACTGTCTGTCTCACAACTTTTCTGTGTACTTACCATCCCGTGGCTGTAATAGGAATCTGAGTACATGACAGAAGACTGGTTTTGATGATAACTCTTTCTCTGCTCTCAAGTTATTGACTTTTCTCTCTGCTTAGTTTTCTCTCCTACTACTGTTACCAACATAAGTGTTCAGGAATGGGCCACTCCATTGAACTTTCATTTAAACTCTTGCTGAATATCTACCCATGATCAGCAAAATGTCTTATCAAGTGTTTCCTCAATATAAATAAGAGGCCTTTCTGTTTCAAGAGGTCTTGATTTTGAAACTTTTTTCCCATAAATGTGGTGAATTCAGATTATTTTTTTTATTATTTTAGTGCTGTAAAACCCATCATCCTCTTCTTTTTTTTAATATATTATCAAGATACTATTCAAATGAAAAAAAATCTAAGGAATGCGTGTCTTGAGGTCTTGAGCTAGAAACATTTTTACAGTAGCACTTTTAATTGGTGACCCAAAGAAAACCATATAAAATAAATGCAAGAACTTAGCATCTGTACTTTCCTGTCAGGGTTGAAGTGTGTCAGGGAATCAAAAGGAGTTAGTGATTATTTCTCACGAAATCACTACCACAGTGCTCTCATAGTCCTTTGCAAAAGTAAAATAAAGACTGTAAAAAGACTTGCTACTTTCATGGCAATGGAGTAAGTTTGTATATGCAGTGAGTAACTATGTTTGAGCTGGCAGGAGGTAAGTTTTTTACTCAACGACTTGAAATATTCTGGCTATCTCCTTATTTCATTACTAGAGGCAGCAGGCAGAAACTACATTATGTGAAACTGAATTGCTGTATCCAGATCTTCTCATCTTGCTTGATTTGGACAGTGAAATACATTGTTAAAGTGCCAAGTATGAATGGTGACAAGGTCTAAGCAACTATTTAGGTGCATAAATAAAAGTACTTATTAAAATGATTTTGTTTAGTTCTGGCCTTCATTCTGATGAAAATGAGTGTTTTCAATAAGGAAGGCTTGTCAAAAAAAGGTTCTACATAATTAAATTACAGTGGATATACCAGAGCACTTCTTGACTGTATTAGTTAACTGTATTTGTAAAATGTGTTATGAAGATTTTTTTCTTTTTTAATATTTGGCAATATCTGGCTTCTGTATTCAGTTTTGATGAAAACATTTTTATAAAGTATCTTCACACACAGTGGGCTCTGTTTCTTATTTTGTACTCCAATTGTGTTCTAATTGCAAACATCACTGCGCAGAAGAATAAAAGCTCTGAACATGAAAGAGTTTTCTGTATTTTGATGAAATATCAAATATAGAAGTTAAATTGTCTGTAACTTACCAAGCGTCATACAGAACTTTGGAGTTTAGTGGAAATAAATAATTACAGAGCAAAAAGGCTACCTGAGATTATGGATGCTCTGAGGAGTGAGAATGAATTTTTCACTGCCAGGTCACTGGCTTGAATGTGGCCCATTTCAGTGCAGGCTGAATGTAGTTACCTTCTGATAACTCATCACTGGCTGTAAGAAATTTGTTTGTGAATTAATCTAGTTCTCTGTAGATGTGTGTTTAGGATGCAGAAGAAGGTGTTATACACACTTAAAATTTCAAAAGATGAAAAAGGATACCTCTAGAGACTCTATCATAAGACTAACATTTTTGCTGAAAATGCAAATAAGTGGATAATAGCAATCGATTGAAGCCTGTACTGCCATGCCTCTGTGTTTGCTCTGGGCATCAAGGACTTGAGTATTTCAGACTATTCACAGATTACTACAGACAATAATTCTTTCTAAAAGATACCTGATTAAATGTACAGAGAAATTCTGTAACTACTACTGGACAAAAGTCCTTCCACAAGCAAAATCAAGTCTAAGCAACTGTTACAGAATTGGACCCTAAATAAAATTCAAGATCAAAAATTATTTACCATAGTCTTGAACCATAGAAAAATCCGTACTGGTTTTTTTTCATTCAAGTAAATTCAGAAAAAATTTCACACACAACCGCAAGGAAAATTTTCTCATTACTTATTTGTCAAGACACCTTCCAGATTTCTAGTTCTGAATTATTAAAAAGGAACAGACAATGAGTGATCTTTTTTAACTTTCTTTTCCAGTTGGTTAAGATCTTGAAATATTTCTTCAATCTTGTCTATGTAATATGGTCTAGTCTAAGTGAGACCTCCATTGCTTATTTATGTGTGCATTTCACTCTCTTATTAAATAAATATTTTGTTTGGCTTCTTAATGCCAGGATGATCCTTTTACTGGTTAGTACATACTCTGAAAGAGACACACAAGTATGCTGCGCCTTACAGTGGAAGTGTCAGGAATGAATTAAAACCAAACCAAACTAAACCCTTTCTTTCTTTGATTATTTCTCCCCTGCCCTAGAAACCACAAAAGAGATGGCTGTCCTTTGAAATAATTTTCAGTGTGTTGTGCTGCTTTGCACTTCCAGATGGCAATATGAGAGGGGTTATAAAAGCAACAATATATTGGAATTTTCAATTGATCCTCTATCCTAAATCACTAGAAAAGGATCCTTCCATGATTTCCTCCATGTTTCTGCCATCAAGGTGTAGAAATTACTTATGAGGGAGGAACCGAGAGGAAGAACTGGTGAGGAAAGCTTTGCAGCAGATTTCAGAATACAAACGTTTTCTGTTCATGCTAAGGAACATGCAGGAAACAGGGACAAGGATTCATTTCTATGGCTGTGTAGGGTAAAACATACACAGGTATTCTTCCCAAGAATGCCAAGGCAGCGTAAGGATTAAAAAAGGTTTATTTCAGATGCAAGGACCATTTCTTAACAATGTTGCACAATGGGCTCCAGGGGAAAAAGGCAATGCCCTGCTCTCTCTGTTTCTCCCTGGCCTTCCCAGGGCCTCTGTACATGTACATCTATTAGGGCTATCTCTCTCCTCTCGCATATCAGAGAGAGAGAGAGAGGCTGAGAACTTCTCTTGCTATGTGGGGGCGGAGTGGGAGGGGGGTGGACAGAGCAAGCATTGAAACTGCCTTTGAGACAGAGAAGGCAGAAAGCCTTCCTAACGAAAACCGAGTTCGTAGCTTTCTGTCACAAATTCTTCCGAAATGGTACCTATCCCTAAAGGCTGTAATGCTTAGCGGCCTCATAAGAAAAGTAGTTATTTGTAAGGCTTAACTGGTCAGCCTGGGTATGTCTATTGGTTTGAGGACTTGATATTTTGCTCTGTGTAAGCAGTTTTCATTTGGTTCTTCTAATCACATATGGGTTGATATATTCTCTTTACTTTGATATTTTTTTGCATATGACCAATCTGAAAACAAGACCCTCAATTTATTGAGAAGCCCAGTTCCAGCTGGTTTATTTAATTCTCTGTCATGACATTGTTCTTTCTAGATCTGGGCCATGAAACACACTTCTTCATTGCTGTCAGAATACAGATGAATCAACTCTCTGAGTATGCTTAAGACTCCTAAATGTTTTTAAGGAACATGTAGAAGGTTACCTGGGAAAGGAAAACTCCCAATTTGGGTATTTCCTTTATCTGAATGTAAACATCAAGATTTAAGAATGGAAATTTTAAATTTATTGGTTAATTAGATAAAATAAATGCCATTCAGTAGCATACTGTTTGATGCTACTGGCATTTTAGTTTCATTTCCTTTGCAGAGGAGAAGTAAAAAATGTATCAAAACTACTCTTCTAGTAAAAGAGAAGTCATTTTATCATGGAACTGTCATAAACCATTGATCTATCTCCAAATCCTGTGCTAAAAGTCAATGAAAATACCATCTTACATTGTCATATAGCCACTGTTTACTCTGCAACTTCACTGTGTTTCTTTTTGTAATAACACTTTGTGGTTGGAAAGTTTTTGTGTATTCATTTTGTGCCCAAGAAAGAGAAATACACAGACCTTTTATTAATATTCCCAGGTCCCATTTTTTAATTACCTTTTTGCCAAAATCTCACTGAATGCTAGTGATATTCAAGCATCTAAAGGCCTTATTTTAGATTATTGGTTGTGAAATATTGAGGCATCAAAATTGAGTCAAGGAAATCAGAACAACAATAATTAATATTTATATGAAACAACATCAGAACCAAACTGCATGTTTCTATAATTTCTTTATGAAAGAGTGAACCTGGTGAATGGCTTCAAATCAAGATTTTTTAATCTCATGCCTTGGAAAAACATATAATCATCATTTAGGAAGATAATGTGCTATTGCAGCGTAATAACATGCTGACAGCTTATGGTTCGGAGGCTGAAGACTTAAAGGGTGACATAATTGAAAAAAAGTAAAGAATGAAGAGCAAAAAGCAAACATCATCTGCCATCTGAGCACCTGTAACTTAAGATGTGGCTACTGAAGATTAAGTCTGTATTAGTCCCCATGGAATTTTACGGATTCCATGAAATTTGTCTGGAAATAAGAACATTTGCTTGAAAATTACAGTCTTGCAGGTTGATAAAGTTTAGCTGCACTATAAAAGACCATAAAAAGATTTAGTAGATTAAGTGTTTTTAACACAAATTTATGCAGCATCTAAACCAAGCTACACCAGCAAGCAAGTGCAATTTCCTATGTGACTTCTAGTATGCTCTTATCTAAGATATTAGGAATTGGTGTCCAAAAGTGTCATAGTACATTAAACATTTACCTCATTCAAAAAGTTAATGCAAATAGTGAATTGCCCCTGAGCTCATCTATTCACATCTGTAAATCATATTAGACCCTAAACACATTTACAGATTGCAGGGATAATATTAAAAATATTAGACTGAAATTAATCAATGGTTCTTGGGAGTCTGCAGACAGGGTGAAATTATTGCCTTTTCAGAGTGTTAACTATTTAGTCATTGTTTGAATGGTGAAAGAAAGAAATAGAGAACAACTTAATGGGATAATATGAAATTTATTACTTTTCTGTTAAATATCAAAACACCACTTCTGCCTGGAAGAAATTCCTGAGACAGAGTGTTCAGGAGAAATATGTGCTTACCTTATATTAATATTCTTCCCAAGGCATTTTTGTTGTCACAGGATCACACAGAGTCTCTGTGTGGTTACAGGGGACGTGAGACCACCTAATCTAACCCACCTGCTCAGGCAGGGTCAGCTACAGCAGGTTGTCCAGGACTCTGTGCAGTTGTGTTTTGACAAGCTAGAAGTATGGAGACTCCATGACCTCTCTGTGCAACTTGTGACAGTGTTTGACAATTCTCACAGTAAAAAAATGTTTTGTTCAGAGGGCACTTCAGGTGTTTTAATTTGTGCCCACTGGCTTTTGACCTGTCACTGAGCACCACTGAGAAGAGTTAGGCTCCCTCATCTTTGCTTCTCATATGGTATTTATTATCATATTGATAAGATCCCCACTCGGCCTTCTCTTCTCCAGGCAAAGCAGCCCCAGCTCTTAACCTCTCCTCACCTGAGGAATGACCAGGTCATTAATGAATGTGTTAAAGAGCACTGGCCCCAGTATCAACCTCTGGAATATACACTAACTTGCCTCCAGCTGGACTTTGTGCCATTGAACTCTGGGCCCACCTGTTCATCTGTTGCCTGATATTAATATTCTTCCCTAGGCATCCCTGTTGTTCACAGTTAGACCACAGGATGCTGGGCCAGATGGATCCATTATGATTGTTCTTATATTCTTCTGTTAGCAACTAAAGTAGAAGGAGATAATTCTTAAGTCATATAGTCCCAGGATCGTCTGCCCTCCCAAACACTCCCCAAGGCCTGCAAAGCAATAACTGCCATGAAGGATTTTCTGTAATCATATTCCAAGCATATAATGAGAACCACTTGGACAAATGTGCCCTTTCCTTGATATTAAAAATATGGGAAAGCAATAAAGCTGTGATGTTTTAGATTCCGTGGCAAAAAAACCCACAAAAAACAACCAACCAAAAAACCCCTAAAGCCCCCAAAACAAAACAATAAAATAACCCCAACCCCAAAAAGCTCTACAGAGATTTCATGAATATCCAATTGTTTATTTAATTTTTATGCTGAGCACCTTTGTCTTTAAATGTTCTTAACAATCATAACCCGTAAGTTTAATCCATAGAAATAAATGTATGTCCTTCTGAATGGTCTTTACCAGAATTTCCTGTAAATTACATAAGGAATAAATTAGTACAAAATTTTTTGTTTAGCTTTAACCTCTGCATGTGTTGTATTGACTCAGTGTGAACATCTATGATCACGTCACATGTCCCTCTCTTATTCTTTGATGACATGAAAAGACAGAACATTTAAAAATATATTATAAAAATAATACATCAGAAGGAACAATCAGCTTTGATCCTCACATCTAACCAATCACACATTGGATAGATTTAGCTCATACAAATGTGGGATAGTTGCTTCATTGTAAATTATTAATAACAATAGATGAACAGTTGTTTGTTTTTTCTTTATTTCTTCCAAATGCAAAACCAGACACCTACAGCTCAAGCATCAGGAAAGAGGCTGAAGCATGCTATATCTGACCTCTTCATACTTATTTATGCTAAGTCCGAGAAGCACTCTTCTTTCAAGGGCTTTTCAGTAATTCAGCTCATAAGCAGGTAAAACCTGTATGCACTTCCCTGAGCATCATTTGTGAGTCAGTATAGATCTCTCATACCAATCAGTAAAATATGCAGAGCAATAATTTATAATAGCTGGCTGGTACACCAAGATTCATTTATTATACTTTACACCTGTACAGCAATTGATGTATATTGCCAATTCCCTTGGGATATGTGAAGACCTTGGGGACAGACATATTATTTAGAATCATGAGGCACATCACAAGCTTCTTTGATCTAGGTATAAAAGGAAGTATAAAATAAACCTACTTTCCAAATGAAAATTTTCATGTAACCATCCAATGCTTCTTCCACTGTGCCCAAAATGCTGTGGTTCAGAACTAAATCTCTAAAGATAACTTTCACAATATAGTCTGTGATGTTTACGATACCATTCATGCATAATATACAATCTTATATACAATCTTTTTTTTTTTCCCCAATCACTCTTTTACAAAATTCTGCCAAACACAATAGATATTAATCATCCATGATGAGTGAAATTTACCTTCGGTCACACAGCAGTAACTCAGTGATTTGGCAGAGTGTGATTTCACAGTGAATAATCACTGTAAACACTGGCTGATTTATGCTCTCAGTATGTTTGAGTATGTTTGTGTTCACGTACGTATAGTACACACAATTCCTTTGTGGCCGCAGATATTTGCAATTTCTCTGGACACCAGACATTGAGAAAGTGAAAGGTGTGTATTTTCCCAGCAGAGATCAAAGAGAAAAATAGTACAACTTAGATAACCTTTCTGCCAGGCTCCCTCCAGGGTGGAATTCCCATTTAAAACATCTTTCCCAGAGCTGCATCTCCTCCCTCTCTGTGATTTACTCTTTCTACACCAATGGCTGTAAGCAGGAGGTGTAGTGAAAGGTGAAACCAAACTGTTTTGATGCTGGGGGCTTTGATCCTTCCTGCTCTTTTAGTATCCCTTATATCTGAAGCCCTCAATCAGGTTCTGAGGAACTTCTGGGAGGAAGGGTAGTCTTAAAGAGTTTTTCATTCTTTTTTTGTTTCTGCAGTTTTTCCCACAGAAGGGCGTATTCAGATTCCTAAAGAAGGCTTTGAAAAGGATCCAAAGAGACAATCACATGCATGTGCAACTATTTTTTCACCAGGCAAGAATATATGGAATGTGAATGGGGTTTCAGCATAGCTCTGCGAATGTGAGTATCAACTGAAACTGGGTAGGCAAATCCATTAAGTTCTAGGTAAATTAATGTGCATATAGCCAGTGAATTACTAACTTCATATAATTGAAAGCAGGAAAACCTGTCTGCATTCAGTTGTTAATATAAAGTATAATTAGAAGGAAGATCTTTAAGGGTGAATAGTGTCACTGAGCAGCACAAACTTCGTAGTATCTTGAGAACATGATTCTACCAAGTATAGGATTTCTGAAGGGAAAAATGAATGTTAGTCATGCTTCTCTTGTACAAATAGTAAGACTTTCCACCTATATTTTAATTCTAAGTAGGAATAAATATTTCAAAAAGACTAGACAATATATTCTTTCTCTTCAGTTAAGAAGGTGTAATTGGAAGCCATGTAACTTATTAAGTCTTCAAAACACAAATTAGTTCAAACATATCTGATTTTCACATTTAAAATAACTAGTAAGTACAACAACATTTGCTCTTAATTATTGCCTGTTGTTTATTATTATCCTCCTGTTTTAAATAAATTCAAATCATCCAACAAGACAAAAAAAAAGCACTATGTGACCTAAGTGACTTTTGTGAATAATATGAGAAGACTGACCAAGCAGGCTCTCAAACAGCGTTTTGCTTATGTCAACCAATTTCAGGCTACAGATCCACACAGTGTACTTCTGAATAAGGGATACAGTTGCAGAAGTTAGGTTTGATTACTGGAGAACATAGAAGCAAAATAACAATATATTCATCAGATACATCCCTTGCTGTGAAAAAAACAACCATTTGTAGCAATAATGTGCTGCTTGAACAGTTGTTTTAAAATAAGAAGTCCTGAAAGCTATTTTCTGTAATTTTTTATTTTTTAATTTTGTTTCCATCTCTACTTTCTATGAATGCCCTATATGCCTGTGTTTGCGGCCTATGTGGAATGGCATAATCCTTTTAGAAATTTGACTAAATACTCCTCTTTAATTGAATTTAATTTTAAAATAGAGCTTTCATACTGCATAGAAATTATATAGAGAAAAAAAAACTCCCAAGAGAAAAAGCATTCCCTGTTTATATGCCTCTGTCTAAAGAAAATACATACACTGAGTATTTAGAAAAGTAGATTAAGTTATTTTTGTTCAGAGGACGTTCACTGGGTGCAGTTTGCAGGACTGTAAGTGGAGCATGTCCCACTGGTGTTTGCTTGACTTTTTTCAGTGTACTGTGACCCAGCATTGTTGGGTTTGTTGTATCTTTATTTAAACTTTGTTCCTCTGTGAGGAGCTGTGGCTCCTGTATTTTTCAGCATCACTGGACCCCATGGGTGACACTTCCTTTGATCCTTAAAATGTTATATTTCAGATGTTATATCACACCTCAGAAGAGTAACTTGCTAAGGAAAATATAGCTGTATTTTCCTGAAGGAACTGAAGCTACATCAGATTGAATTTCACCCTGTAGGTTATTTAAGCACAGTATGATGTTGTACAAACTGAAAACAGGGGGTGAATTCCTGTCTGTTACTGAAGAGATGTCATTGAGGGGGGAGAAAAATAAAAGCAAGTAACTCCCATTCCTTTCCACTGATATCTTAAAGTCAAAGATTTAATTGTAGAATGAACAGTAGAATAATTTCCAAGACGAGTGACATACCGATAATTTGGCCCTTGCTTTGTAGCTCATGTTTATAAAATCAAGAATTTACAGTCTCTTGGTCTCATCTTGTTTACAAAAGTTTGAATAAGGGAATTTTTTTTTGGTAATTTAATTTGTTTTGTTTTCTTTTTTTCCTACCTTCAAGCAATTTTAGATGACCTTTCACTACTTTGTCATTAGGTTCAGACATATAAACTCTGGGACAATCTGGCTTTACATTTGGGATTTTTATAAACATTTTTTTAATTTATTGGGTATTTTGTAGAATCTGTGTATCATCTGGGTCTATCTTCCATTCTTTTTATCTGCAATTTTTCCAGCGCTCAAGATCTCCCACATATGTGACGGTGATCTCAAATTGCAGTGAGTAAGCAAGGGATCATTGTGTGGTAGCAGCACTTCAAAGACAATGTCTCTCCACAATGCATCTGAGTGGGAAACTGCTTCCTCATGCCAAAGCTGGCTGGGGACATCATAAAAGAAAAAACGTAGAACTACAAGAAAACTGTAGAAGGACATCTTAATCCTATTTCATATCTTTCACCATCGGAGCTGAGTGAAAAGCTGTAGAGATACTGAAGGGGAACATTTTCCACGACGGAGACCTGTGCGAAGCTGCATAGGTCATGTCCTTCAAAACTTGGATGAATGCCCATTCCTTTGCCCATCTTTGAAACACCCACCCTAATCTATAGTCTTTGTTTTCCAGTATAGTTCCACCATTTCTCTGTTATTATCAAACCATGCTATTACTCAGTATAAGTATAGAAAGTGATCTGCTTTGTTACTTTTAGTCATATCTCCTCCTCCAGTTGATATTTGATTACAAGAAATGCTTTATGCATATCTTTTACTATATAAATATATTTTATATATATATTTGTATATTTAAGTAAAGAGCTATACAGATATATAAATCTTTGTATATTTCTTTATGTTCAAAAAGTGAAGACTAGTGAAATTCCTTACAAGAAATAAAGTGCATCATGATGGAAAAGTGTCAGGTATGTTCTTTGTATTTCCAGACAGAGAGCTCTCTAAAAATTGAATACAAGTTTAGTTAAACAAGAGAGGCAACCCAAGAATTGGAATCTGTGCTTAATAGCAACATCGGTTACAGAAGAAGTTAGCAAAACCAGAGAAGTCCAGGAGTTGTGAGTCTGTTTAACCTGTAAGTATGGCTATAGGGACTACGAGCTGGTTAATTACTAGTCAGGTGTAAAGTGACAGATATCTCCTTTTCATCAGCTGCTTTCTCTGGGGAAGAACATTTTCTTCAACATTTCTTAGCTAATTTTTAAGTTTTCAAATTCCCTGCTATTTTTCTGCTCCCCTTTCTAAGAGAGTAGGTTGTATGAGTACACATCCTCATCTGCATCTTACTATTTTAAACACAGCTCTTTCCCACTATGAAGCACTGTGACATACTGAAAAAAATTTTAAATTTTTCTCTCTTGTTTTTGTAGCTATCTTTGGCCATCAAAATGCAGTCTTCCATTTGTTCCTGTCAAAAACTGTGCCCTGAGCATGTACAACCACAGAACGAAAGACTGTTTAGGCAGTTTAGACTGTTTAGACAAAATGCTTTTAGACATTACTCTGGATCATTTTTCACAATAGCTTTTTAATTCAGTTATAAAATAGCAAGAAAAATATGTGATTTGTCTGATGGTGATAATATAGTTCAAAGCCTTTTAGAAACTGCAGAAAGGAATTGAAATAATTCTTTTGTTTTCAGCAGCAAACATGTAATTTAGTGCTGAATTTGTAATTGATTAATGTTTTATACTAGGCTTGTCCTTCCCATCTCTCAGCGTTTTCCTATTTAATATAAGGAGGAATTGATACAATACAGTTATTTTATATGTTTAGAATATGAATAGTGAGTGCTGTATGCCAAGCTTTCAGACATCGCTTTCTGTCTCAACAAACTTTAAACCCTTTCCTTTTTCTTATCCTTTAGTGTCTGTGCTCATCATTTTAGCTTATGCATACAATTTGTGTTTGAATAGAGCAACAAAAGTGGATTCATTCTCAGTTCATATCTTCACTTCCCCCTATGACGTTTCATATATTTTTAAGTCAGTCCTCATTAAGTTTTTTGTCCAATCTAGCATATCTCACCTATTTTAGATGAGGCCTAAACAAAGTCTTGCAAAATGGGATTATTACCTTTCAAGGTTTAAATCTGAAGTTAATTCACATTCTGCAACAACATGTAATGGGTCACAGTACACTGAAAAAAGTCAAGCAAACACCAGTGGGACATGCTCCACTTACAGTCCTGCAAACTGCACCCAGTGAACGTCCTCTGAACAAAAATCATTGGTGAATAGGTAAAGAGAAGGTTGGGCAGATAGGCAGACCAAAGATAATAAAAACATAGATTATGGGAAAAGGAATAGGAAAGACTACTTCCATCCCCCCCAAAAAAACCCAAAAAACAATCCAAACAAAAATGAACAAACAAAAAACAAAAGGCAAAATTCAACCCTCCACCTAAAAAAAAAAGTCAAGAGAAACCCCCACCAAAATGCGAACAAAAAACACCCAATCAATTAAATCAAAATCAAACATACTTCAAGGGAAAATCAAGGTAGCTCCAAGTTAATGTTGCCCCACTAATATCCACAACTGAGGATCTGGGCCTGTATCAACTATATATGCAATGATATAACACTACTTGTTTTGAAACCCATTGCATATTTATTTTGTTTAACTTTTTGTGACTCTTGACAGTGAAAAGACATATGGTACAACATGCTCCAGAACACCAGCTATGACAACCCCAGCAGCTGACAACTTCCCCTTCTGCTGATTTCCAGCAGGATATGTCTACACTACATTGTGCTGTGCTGAATCAAAGCTGTCTCAGTTAACTTCACACAGTGAAGTGCCACTACAGTCAGGTTAAGATGCTGCACTAGGTACTTGGAGATCATAGAACAGAATCATAGAATCATTAAGGTTGGAAAAGACCTCCCAGATCCTAGAGTCCAACATTTGACCAATCTCTATCC
This sequence comes from Cephalopterus ornatus, assembly GCA_013396775.1. Classification (NCBI taxonomy): domain Eukaryota; kingdom Metazoa; phylum Chordata; class Aves; order Passeriformes; family Cotingidae; genus Cephalopterus; species Cephalopterus ornatus. Next base: position 116,521 of record VZRE01015875.1, on the reverse strand, counting down.
TGTCAACTAGACCATAGCACTAAGTGCCACATCCAGTCATTTTTTGAACATTTCCAGGAATGGTGACTCCACCACTTCCAATGACTGACAACCCTTTCAGTGAACAAATTCTTCCTGGTGTACCTGAACCTCCCCTGGTACAGCTTGAGGTTATTTCCTCTTGTCCTGTCACTGGTTGCCTGGGACAAGAGGCCAATCCCCACCTTGCAACAATCTCCTTTCAGGGAGTTTCAGAGAGTGATAAGGTCACTCATGAGCCTCCTTTTCTCCAGTCTAAACAACTCCAGCTCCCTCAACAGCTCCTTATATGACTTACTCTCTAGACTCTTCACCAGATTTGTTGTCCTTATCTGGACACTCCAGCACCTCAATGTCTTTCTTGCAGTGAGTGGCCAAGAATGGGACACAGTACTTGAGGTGAGGCCTCACTAGTGCCAAGCACAGGATGACAATCAGTTTCCAAGTCCTGCTGGCCACACTATTTCTGATACAAGCCGAGATGCCATTGGCGTTCTTAACCACCTGGGCACACTGCTGGCTCATGTTCAGCCAGCTGTCAACCGGCATCCCCACATCCATTTCCACTGAGCAGCTTTCCAGCCATACTAATGGAGATACACTGCTTCAAGGTTTAGAGCTACTGTATGTGGCACTAACTAGGTATCTCCAAGAAACATGGCATGGGTACGTGTCTACACTTAGCTACAATCTACAGTTTTAGACTTTTCTCTAGTGGTTAAAAGTCAATAAAAATTGATTAAAAGGCAGCTGGTGGCTTTGTTACAAAGGTTCTTTGGTTTTCAGTCGCCATTTACTTCAGTCATTCAGTTTGTAATGTCTGTCCACAAACTATTGCATTACCATAAGTGAAGGAAGAGTGATTGGTGGTGTGGATTTGTGAATGTCTAATTTCATTATTGAAATAAAAATGTCATCTACAAAACTCCTGAATTTGATGGTTTTCTGAATGTCTCAAATAATCCTATCCATTTTTGCCAAAACAGTTGAACTTCTGTACTGCCCAATTTGATATTCACAATGAAATTACAGCTGTGATGGACTTTACTGTCTAAAGGACAAGGCATGCACACAGACTGTCTGAGAATCAGAAGGAAGACTATTGCCCAAACTGACTGAGGAGGAAAATTTGAATCCCACAATTGATCTATTGTAATGTCATAGTTGCAATCCCTCTCTCTCCCTCTATCACAATTGAGAAATTAAATATATTTTTGTCTGGTGAAACAGCTTCAAAAAGATGAAAATATTTTCCCCTGCTTCTCTTTAAATAGCTTATGGTTTGGGCTCTAGTACAAAACAGCTAGGGTTTCATCTTCAGGGAGACAGGCCTTGGGTGAAGAACTCCAAGCTATGTGATGAGTACTTTGACACACATGCCAGAAAAACCAAGGGGGAAGAGGTTTTCTATGAATCCTGGTTTCATATACGCGTGATAGGAAGTGTTTGAGTATGCCAAATAGATAGAGCAGCTGAAGATATAAAGTGCCGAGAAGATGGATCCTTGTTGGGTTTAATGTCTGTTGGGTGACAATGAAGCATCAGGAACAAAGTTCTGTGTACTGTGTACAGAACTTCAGGTGCTTGGCAAATACATATGTTCAAACTTCTGTGTCTGTGGAGCTTAAATGCTCTTGGCCTAGGCAGACCCGCAGAGGAATCACAGCTGTGTTTCTGGAGATGTGTAGACTATATTGGATGAGTTGCCATGCATTTAATGAGAAATTTATTCACCTCTGGATTCCAATAGACAAGCAAGCACCTAAAAATGAAAAATTGCCTAAATAAAGTTGAGTCTTTTGTATAGAGCCAGTGTTGATTGCTATTGATCTCGTTGTGAATGGGACAATTAACTTAGGAACTTTTTTCAGAATATAACCGACTTAATTAGAATCCTAGAACTTTAGATGATTCTTCAGGGATACTCCAGTGATTTGAAAAAGTAGAATCTCAGTTTTGCTTTAGAAATGTACTTTTTAGAAATTCTGCTCATGCATTATTTCTGCTGTTCTGCAATATCAGATGCAATCAAAAGTGAACAAGTTATTTGTTCCCACAAAATAGTTGGATTTGTGCTTGCATATATTTGTATATGTCTTCATTTTGTCTGTAAAAATGACTTTCTGCAATATTACTATTTATTGCATGGCTTTTTAAAATGTCTTTTTGAAACTTAGCCCTGACTGTCCTTCTTAAGATATAAGAAGAGATTAAGCTCCATATATTGGCTTCTTTCTCTTTAAAGCTTATTAGGATCTAATCAAGATTACATCTGTGTTCAGACTTCTAGGGGAGGTATATCAACATGCAATAACATGTGGAATACAGTACAAAGTGTTTCTTATTGGTTTGTCCTAATTAAAGTGGCAGAAAGGCTATATGAGTGCTGGAAAGTAAAATTTTTTGAAAACCCTTTTTCGGGAACTTTATGAAGTTCTTTCCATGATTCTGTCATTCATTTAGAGTTTCTGATTTTATTTTTTTTTCAGGAAGTCAATCCATCAAATAGAGGAGGAAAACATTGGGGTTTTTTGTAATATTATGATTACTTTAGACAGTAGTGATTATTATTGTACAATATTAAATTATTATATCTTTCTGATAGGGCTTCTATTGCAGAATGGTTTATTAAGCTGTTGATACAAAGTAAACCCTAGTAGAATTATAATAGTCAAATATCTGATATTTACCAAAATACCTTTCTGACCTAGTAAAGCTGCCATAAAACATTTGAAATTAATTGAATTTAATTTTTTTTAAAAACAAAAGTATCCTAAGTTCCTGCTATGGAAACACACTGTATAAATAATACAGCAAATGCCCTCTACTTTTGGCATAAAATTTCGAGAACTATATTTTCCTCCATTAAATCAGAGGGGCTTATTTCATCTACTGATTTCAGGAGGAGCAAGAACAAATCCTCACTTTATTACCACTTACCGCAAACATCTTTTTTCATAACCACTTAAAAATAAAACTTTCCTACATACTGTGTTAGTATATAATTCTCTTTCCTACCAGAATCCATACATTCCCATTGACAGGGGTTAACCACAAAGCCTTTCTTTAATGACTGTCATCTGTAAGGAATGTGCACATAAACATTGCATTCTTCTCTGGGAGCTTTCTTTATAAACTATAATATCCTTAACCAAAAATAACATCTATTCAGCTTCCTTTCTCTCCTTTTTTAATTCTTTCATTGCTTTCAGAATTCTGTGTATTGACAGAGTTGAAATGTTGGCTCTTAAAGGAAAACATTCAGTTCTGTAAATCTGCAATTGTATCTAGCAGGGAAAAAAAAATTCTTACCTGCTTTTTATCTGCTAACCTGCTAGGCCAGAATTAACATAAAAGAAACAGTAGTTTTGGGGTTGTTTTTTTCAATTGCTTGTGTTTTTAAAATATATTGCCCATATTTCAAGACAGCAAATTCTGCCATCAGAAAAAATCTTAAACACAAAATCTTACATTATTATTAACACAAGATTCGTCTTAAAAATACTTTTAACGTATGGAAAAAGCTAAAATTATTTCTTGATTCCTATTGTATATGCACTATATCACCTATAGTGATACAGTGATTCACCTGAAATTGTAAAAACAGTTGAAGAAAGATCACAAATGTATATTCACTTGCACTTTTTGTGCAAAAACAAAAACTGTGGTAATTCTTCAGTGTTATAATTTTTAGATATCGTTACACTGTTACCAAGGTTGAGTTACATAACTTATGTGGAAGATATGTCATGGTTGTCAATTACTGATCAAGACACAAATCTTAAGTGAACAGTTCACCTGGACAGATGAATACACCACGTGAAGAATAGCTACAAATGACCTAATAAGTAAACTTTTATACAACTTGGATTCCTGTTACTACATAGGAACATAGCATGGATTAAAGGATATGTAAATTATGCAAAACCAAATGAAACCTAATATCAGCAAATATTTTCTGAGAGACATACTATCTACATATTTTCTTAACTGCCCATGACAAATCTTTTCATGAACTTAGTTTAAGAAGAATATTTATTCCAATTAATCTTGTATAATCTGTGTTGAAAATGGAGGAAAATAATTTTCCTATCATTTCTGCTCCCTATGACAATACACGTTCTGATATTTCTTGAAACAGTAGGGTAATATTCTGTGTAATTTAGGAAATTGAACTGAGCCTTAAAGGCATATATTTTACTTAATTCTCTGAATCCTATTAATTTCTTTAACATTGGCAGAAAACAAGTTTAATGCAGACAAAAACATTTGGAGACAGGAAAAACAGGCATAGATGTGTTTGAAAAGTATCAGAATTTAAAGCATTTATATATTTTCTGTATTTTGTTTTTTTCCTCACTTTGGGGTCCTCTAGGTGAAGACGCAAGTGCAGAGTTAAAGCTGGTTTGAAAGAAATTCCAACTTGCAAAATATGTGTCTTAATAGGTGCACAGAACAGTGGAATAAAGTGTTAGTGTTAAATCGTGTACTTTAATAATGATTTGTTTTATAATTTCTCTCTGAATATCAGAAATGTGTTAGGTAAAACTAGATCTGTTGCTGTAATCTTGTCAGTGGTTTGTTTGAAAATAATAAACACCATTATTACAGAAGCATTGGAATACACCTATAAACATAAGGGTTTGATTTTCAACAGTGTCTCCAAATAAACGTGGTGTAAAAGACAAATCAGGTCCAAGAGCAAAATCCATACCCTAGATAATAAGTTATCCAGGTGCTGTGTATTATCTAAGACAGTCACATTTCAGGGCTATTAGCAAAGAGTGGAGTTAGCCTTGTGATGCAAAAAGTTTTTATTCTCAGCATCTTTTTGCATATATTCATCTTAATGTCAGGTAACATCAATATGGCATTTCCCAATAACTGATTTAGACTCAGCCTTAGAGTTTTATAATTTATCATTGTGTCCTTTGAAATTTTCCCAGATTATAGGAGAAAAAACAGAAAAATTCAGCTGGACTCTGGATCAGTAATTATGGCATACAAATGTCTTAGTTTTAAAAAGATGTTCTATAAAAGACTTCTCATATACTTATTTATAACTCAAGACTGTACATCATGGCAATTTAACTTCAACCAAAAAAGAATGGAAGACAATTTTACCTGAAATACCAATAATCTGAGGTATAATATAGTGCCTCTCACTCTCTCCCTGAGTATAATATAGCACTTCTTTTACTCCTTCACCTCTCATCTATAAAGAATCCTAAGAAAGAGGGCTCTTTGGAAATGAAGCAATGATCAGATATTGATTACAGAAATAGGTATGCCATTACTAAGACATTACCAATGTTGCTGCTCTTTGTTATTGCCAGTCTGCTGGAAAGCTGAAAAATTCACATAATCTTTCACATCATCTTCCTCATAAAGACAGCTGAATTAGTTTATCTTGCATGAGAAACAGTATCTAATTTAACTGGACTGACTTTGAAAAGAAATAGAAGAGCTAATAAAATAGTTGCAGATTGAGCATTTCCGATGTCTTTTATCTTATTCTATTCAAGTTGTTCTATTGTTTATAGGACTCCAATCAGTTTTCAACCTGAATAATAGACACATATATTGGAGTTGTGGGTAGCCGCTTTATTAATTAAAATAGTATGAGCAGTGTTTTACAAGACCGAAATATATCTTAGAAGAGCTTATTACTGTAACTGTCAAGCAGTTTCCTTCATAATATTTGCAGTTTTATTGATCTGATTCATACTCTGTTCTGTTAAGTTTCACCACTAAGATCCAGTGAGCATCAGAATATTCATTAAAGTCTCCACATTCATGCCTATAGAATTGCAATGCATTAAGTGACAAAGATGCTAATTCCTTCCTGAAAACTGTGGACAACAGAAATAAGAAATAATAGCAAGCAACTAGCACAATGTCAAGTCAAATCATTGGGAGAAAAAAATCCCCAAAGCATGTATTTCTTTTCACATATACTTTTTGCAACCAGAGAGAGTATTTCATCCACTCTCAGGAATTAACTGAAGTCCATTTTATATGACATTTACATATTTGATAGCTGGGTTATTTGAAACAATAGCAGTAAGCATCATATCAAAACTTTACAACTGTAATATCAAAATCATATACTATATTGCTCTGTTTTGTTTTATTTAAAAACTAGAATACATGCATTTAACAGGCTCTCTGTTTTTCTAGGAGGCATTTGTTTATGGCTACCTAGGTATATTCTAAAGTATCTCAGTATAGTTCCCAATATTGTCAGTGTTTCTGATTTCTCATAACTTCTCATAATTTCAAATCTGTGATTTCCCTGTAATCTTCTCAATGAACCAAAAAAAAAAATTAGTTTTTAAATTCAACTTTCCTAATCAATAATAGTTTACAGAAGTGAGCATTTAGTTTAATAAAATTCTGGAAAAAATTGGCTAGCGAATAATTTCCCTTTCAGGAATCTTAATTAAAATTTCTTAGGAAATGTAGAATCACAGAATCGAGTTTGTGGCAAGGTGGGGGATTGGCCTCTTCTCCCAGACAACTGGTGATAGGATAAAGGAAAACAACCTCAAATTGAGCCAGGGGTTTTCAGCTTGGATATTAGGAAAAATTTCTTCACTGGAAGAGTGGTTAAGCATTGGAACAGGCTTCCTAGGGAAGTGGAGTCATTATCTCTGGAAGTGTTCAAAAAATAAGTAGAAGTGGCACTTTGTGATGTGGTTTAGTGGGCATGGTGGTTTTTGGTCAAATGTTGAACTTGATAATCTTGGAGGTCTTTTCTAATCTTCTGAACAGCTTCAAATGGACAATTGTTTCAGTCTAGTAGTTAGTTTCGGGTGGAGGTGTTAGTTTGGGGTGTTGAAGGGAGATTATATATAGGATCAGACTATGATGTTTTTTCTACAGTTGCTATTTACCAGAGCACCACTGAAATTGTTCACTGTTCTTCATGAGTAGGAGGACCCCAGTAAATATGAAGTATAAGCAAGAATGTATACATATATACACAGCAACCACGATCTGCAAGCTTTCTTAATGGGAACAAATAAAACTCACAAGAGTGTCCACATGTGCAATCTGCAGACTGAAAAAAATCTAATTTTTACCCATTTGTTTGACTTACTACCTGGACATTTGTTCACTAATTTTAGGAAATAAGATATGATGCCTACTTATTACTAGTCAGGCAAGTGAATGAATTTTTTAGCTATCACTATTTTTTAGTCTCTGTCATAACCTCCTTTACCCTGTAATATTTAACAAGGGCAGATATGATTGCATTCCTTTCTCATAGATGTATTTCTAACATTTAGGTATATTGCACTTACATTTTACCTTAAAACTCTATTAAGTGAAAAATTATTCAATCATATTTGTTGAATATTTTTAGTAGATAATAGTAGTTAATAAGATGTCAATTTGAAGAGGTTAGCAGTAAAAATGAACATATTTTGCTTTTTTTTTTTTTGCATGCATGCAAATAATTCTTAATGACCCTCTTGCATACTCTCATACTTTATTGGAATTTCACCCTATGTATCAGAAAGAATTGTGACAAGGGAACTTCTTTATACCTGATATAAACCAATGATTGCTGCCTTACTTTAAAAGCTAAGTGATGATAAGATTCTGTGACTCAATAAATTCAAGCTTCTAGTGCTATGCAGAAGAGCATAAAACTTGTTTGTGCATTATAATGTAGCAATAATATATCCCTTCCTAATCACTGGCATACCTATCTTTTCTAGCTTGCCTATAGCATGCATAATAAAAAGTTTGAAAAATATGAAGAAATTCTAAATCTCACATACCTGCATTATGAATCCCTGCAGCTATTACAAAAAATATTAAAGTCCTTAAACTATGAGGATAAAATACAATTTACAGAGTACATTTTCTTATTATTGCCTTTGAAGATAGCATCAGTTGTCTACACAGACCTATAAAATGTTTTAAGAGTTGAAAAAGATACACCTTAATGCACTTATCTTTCCTTTCTTAATAAAAGATAAAGCAACAACAACATTGTGAATAATAAACAAACAAAAGCAAGCAATAACTTACTGCTTGCCTAAGTCGACCTTGGGTTTAAGAATCAAGGATTGCTTTTCCTTGGCTCTGGCATTAGCTAAACTAAATCCCAAAGCATATTCTTAGGTGGTGTGAAGTTGGTCTAATTGTATTCAAGAGAAGTGACACTGATTTGCACTAGCCACAGATCAGGCCCCTCACAGGACTAACCACCTGCCCATGTTTCAGAATTAACTGGGGATAAGACTGATTGTTTTCTAAGTGTTTGGTAGAGGACTGTCTACTGTTTAGTTCTTTTTGACCTTGTCTCTTTAACCTTGTGCAGATATCTCAGTGGGAGAAGAAACTGGAACGGAGAAGGTGGAACAGGTTGATAAGAAAGCTGTGATGTTTTGTAGAGCAAAAAAATTAATCATTTCATATACATTCAATGTGAACTTCGTGATCTGTGGGTGATGTATGAATGTTTCTTTTAGCTTTTCAGAAATACAATCCCCTCAAGCTTATAGATTGGCTGGATAAAGAAGTGAAGTTACAGAATATTGTAATGTTTCTAAGACAAGGGTGAGAGGGAGGGGAGTATTTTTTTTGCTATATTGGAATCACTTCACAAAGAATATTTTTAAGGGGTTTCTTCAATATAAATTCTGCCATTCTAGTTCAAAGCAACAAATTCAAACAAACTTGCAAAATACACAAACGAGTAAGTTCATGATACTAATTTAGATATGGTTGTTTACATTCTCACCCCATTTTGCTAAGTGTGAAATGTTGAAAGCACTTGTACAAACCACAAGCATTAGAGTCCTGGCTTTAAGTAAAAGAAACAGAGTAAATAGGGATCTATTGCCCAACTTAAAAAAAGTTTTTGCAATACTTGCATTTTCTTTTGAACAGAAGTTTCATACATTTAAAAAAATGTTTATTGGTGGAATATATTAATTTTTTTTTTTTAAGCAATAGAGGGGAATAAAGAACCTCATAAATACGTTTACAGCTAGTGTTTACAAAATCTCCTAAGGATCTAATTCATGGAGGCTAGATTATGGAATGTATTTTGCATCAGGTTTATGCCCAAAGCAGCCATTTTACAAGGAGTCCCTGATAAATGCTGATTTTTACTTTTGGATCTGCAGCTTTTCAGTGAGGATAACAGGTATTATGCAGGGTAATGAAACTTTCACTGTGCGCTTTTACATGTACACTCTTTTGTTGGTTGTTTTTTTTAATTATTATTCTGTGAATCTTCTTTACACATGCACATTTCAATTATCAAAAAAAAGAAAAAGATTCTGATGATTTCAAGCTTAAGTAACATAAAACTCTTAAAAGAATCCTAGTTTCCATTGATGTGTGATCCTAAAAATTTAAACTGTGTTTGCATAGTGAGGCACTCTTCCACCTTTAAAAACTGATTGTGAGCTAGAGCTTGTCAAGTTTTAGATCGACTGCATAGATAAATAATCCCTTTATTTTTAGTGTAGCAAAACTGAAAAAAATCACTCGGGTGAAATGTTCAGGACTGATATTTGTATGATGCCATTAATGGGAAAGAAAGTATTTTAGAGCAGGTTTATTCAGAGACTGCAGGGCCCAGCACTGTTACTGTTCAAGCCAGTGAAAAATTTCCAATTAATTATACTTAAGAGAAGATCAGGTACAGAACAGCTAACCCCTATTAAACATTATTACTCACTTGGGCTGTTTATGGTACATGCTAACTTTCCATTACCTCCAGGGTAAGTATTTGCAGCACTCACCCTTGAAGAATAGTACAAGCAGTCAAGGACTATGGTCTCTCAACCTGCCTGACTGTGGTTCTGCTGTAAAAGGTTCTGCATCGTTGTACGCTGGGTTACATGGTGTCCTTTTGAGGATGTCAGCAGTGCGAAAGTGGAGAAAATAAGTTCCCAAGCAGAGAGAAAGATGCCTTGTGCTCTGACTCTGCTCCCATCTCAATATTATCTGTCAGTTTTATGGAAACACAAATAAATCTGGAGGACCTAATTTGGACTTCATATAATTGAAGACTAAACTCTGGCGCTCAAATTAAGAAAAGACTTTGACATTTCATATTGTGGAGACCTAACCTTGTTAGAAAAAGGGAGATTACTAGATTTTGATGTCTAATATTAATTATATTAACTATAAAAATTATTAATTAAAATATAAAATTTTCAGTAATAGACTGTTATGTTGGAAGGAAGTCCCAGTCTGAAATCTAATGCAAAGATAGAAACAGTAGGTCTTTCTTCCATTAACCCAAGTATCCTGGTCATTTGTTCATTTTAATGTTTTTATGTTGCTATCAAAGAATTATGTGTCTGTTACAAGTAGACCCATAAAACAACTAAACCCATTGGTTTGTTTGGCACTACTGACAAGCTAGCTATCTCTTGGAAAAGTGGGGTTTTTTTAATTTTAGACAAAATTAAATAAGTAATTTAAAAATTTCAGTTTTTAAAATTCTGAATCCCTTCCTATCTATGAAAGTAAACAAATACTAGCCATTTTTTTACAGTTACTCATTATGCACTTCTCATATACCCTTTACTAATTATGAATTAAATAGATCTTTTTAGAACAGATTTTCCATTCACCAGATTACCATCCTTCAGGTACTTTTAGAATCACTGCATTCGAAAGTAAATATTTATTTTGTTCTTCTCTGATTCTTTATCTCTCAAAATATTGTAACAGGTCTTGCAGAATAAGGTGATTTTTTTAAAAGGAAGTATGAATATAAATATTATGCATACAGAAATAAGTCAGTTTAAACCTGCAGAAGACAAAGGTATGGAATTAGAAAGAATCCACCTGGGATGAAAAATCATTTACATTGATAGAGGGAAGGAAAACAGTTTTGAGTGGATTTTTGAGACACATTTCCTATGTTAACTTTCTGAGAAAATTTGGGGATACAGTGTTATAAGTATGGCTAGCAGACACTTAGGAAGCAAATATATACTGTATTCATCTTCGCCAATTTTTGTTACTTTTCTCTCTTATGATACTGCTCACATGGAAGGTTTTTTTCTTATATTGATTCAAAATTTGAGCCAACCTTGGTGACAGTTTGCTTGTCTCTCTCACCACCCACAGCCAGTCTGTGCCAAAAATCAAAGAAGGAACATTAAAGAAATATGTAAAAAAAAAAAGTAATGTTTAATTGTTGATTTTAATAGCTATCCAGAGGAAAACATGGGAGGATTCATGTGAAGCTTATTTCTTATTGAAGAATAGGGAAATGCCACAAGATATAAGTCTTTTAACTTCTGTTAACTGCTATGTACTTTTCTCGGACACTGGACGCAGCCCAACCTGTTGTTAAGGGCAAGTATATATATGTTCCTAACAAACACTTTACATGAGAAAATGAAATGCTAGATAATGAACACTGAAAGGTTGAGGGAGATTGGAAGAGAGAGGAAAATCTGCAAATTCCAACAGTAAATATGTACAGGGATGTTTGCGCAATATCATAGCGTATCTATATATCCTTTATGCCAACTTCATTAGATAACTGTAGATTTTAGAGTATAATAAAGACCCATAAACACAAATCTACATTTATGCTCAGTGCTAAACTTTTCTTTCTTACAATAATCCCAACCACTCTCTGAGGGACTCCTTCACCACAGAAAATCTAACAATACAAATTTTTACAGGATGAGTCATGGATTTATCTCTTTATATTTATCTGATTGTTTTCTCTTTCAAGTTTTCCTTTTGAGGATTCATTTCAGCCTTAGATGGATTTAATGTGTTTTTTGTGGACCTGCAGATATGAAGACTTAACATTATCATAGTATGTCCTGTCTGCCTTATTGCAGTAAGTCAAATCCAACTATGTATGGGAAAATAAACTCAGCATTGTCAGTGATATAGCAGACTGGTTTGGCCTTATAGAAGTATTTTTTCAAACACAAGAATATAGATGTCCAGATATACTTATACATGCCTAAATGCACACCCACAGTCAACAATTAGAGGTCAGACTGCTGAAATCACTGCAAGATGCTTTTAGTTATTTCAGTGTGGTATTACAATGGAGATGCGGTTAACTGGTAAGTCATATTTTTTCTAAAAGTGTTAACCTAAAAAGCTTGCAGCTTTTCAAATCTACTGAATGTTCACAGTTCTGACAATTTCAATCTATATATTCCATCAGAAAATCATACCAAATATTAATTCACACAGAGGTGACAATTAAGCTTCTTTAAAATGTTTTGGAGAAAAATGTTACAGTGATACTATTTACATGCTACTATATACTATTGAAGAGCTTGAGTTTACCACATATTGCCCAATACAAGCGTGTTCTTTTTGATGAAAAGAGGTAATGGGACATGGGAATTCATAATAATAGTGTACCTTGGTTTGTGAGTAGCAAGTCCAGCAGTGCCTTGTTCCTGGTTGGCACATCTGACATCAGGATGAGGAAGCGGTCTTCTACACATTCCAGGAACTTGTTGGATGCAGTGTGAGCTGCTGTATTGTTCTTCCAACAAAAGTCTGTGTAGCTGGCGTCACCCATAAGAACCATGTTCTGTTGACCTGAAGCTTGCTTAAGCAAACCAAACATGGCCTTGTTGGCCTTATCATCTTGGTTTGGAGGTTGGTAGCAGATGCCTGCTGTAAGATCCTATTTGGAGACAACCCCTCTGATCCTGACCCAGAGGCATTCAACAGGACTTCCAAAATTGCTATAGTTGACTTCTATGCATTCAAGTTCTCCTTAACACAGAGCATAACTTCTCCTCCTCTTCTTCCTTTCCTGTCTTTATGAAGTAGCCTCGAGCCATCCATCGTGATGCTCCTGCCATGTGAGTCATTCTACTACAGTTTTTCCTGTGGTTGTGCGACTTTCTGACTGCATGCAGAGCTCCAGTTCCTCCTGTTTGTGACCAGGCCAGGTGCACTGTATTCATACAGTTGAGGTGGTTCATTTTCTAGTTCAAGTCTTGGGAGACAGCTAAAGAACACTTGTTGCTTCTCTGGTTGGCCTGATTTATTCTTAATTAGATTGCAATGGTGCAAATACTACTGTTTTCAGTACAAAGTGCCCCCCTGATCCTTCACTTTAAAGTTCACCTCAACAAGTTGGCCAGTCTGCTGCCAAAGATTCCCTGGCCTCTTCTAGACAGATGGATACCATCCCTCCCCGAGAGGCTGTAGTCATCGATGTAGTCATCATTGTAAAATAGAAGATAAAATAAGTTGGGCACCAATACTTTTTGCTTGCTCTCACCGGGCTTTGTAGTCTTCCTCAAGTCTGTCCTGTCTGTGGATTGTGGTGTCACTCGTGCCCACATGAGAGAGTAGCAAAGGATCTGTGCTCTTGACAAGCTGTGGCACCCTCCCAGCAATAGCTTGGACCTCAGCTCCTGGACAGCCACACACCCCTTGTGAGTCCCCTCAGGCTGCCAGATGGGAGCCTCAGTGCCCCTTCACAGAGAGTCACTCAAGCACTCCACACTGATTTTTGTGGTATCCACTGTGAGCTCCTGGTAGAGTTTCTCCTTGCAGACTTTGCATGTGGGTGTCTACAGCAGTTAAAGCTTCAGATCTGATTTCTGGAGGGTGGGGAGGGAAGAAGAGTCCTACTTTTGTGAATCATCGGGGTCCAAGATGTCTCATTCTCTGTGCTGTCCACCACAGGAGCGTAATTCCAAAACCACTTATCTATCTCTGCCTCAGCATCTCTAATACTGCATAGTCTTTTAACTGTTTCTTGCAACTTTCAAGATGAGTTACTAATATTTCCACTTACATGGAGTTATAAAACATACAAAACTATATCAAAATGGCAAAGCCAATTTTCGTTGCATATTTCTGGTGGTTTTGGAGTCAAGGGGACTTTTTTTTTTAATCACAGTACTAGAGTTTGATCCATATAGGGGAAAAAATAGGAGAGCAATATACTCTTAATAAGCATATATGTTCAAAGTCATTTTATCCAACAAATTGTATAGTGTTGGCAGATAAAGGGATAACTCCACGCTTAATTTCTCAATAAGAAATGGGTTTTCAGGAACCTCAGTAAAGTCAGGTCTCAGGTAAATATGATTGGGACTATGATGAAGCAGACAGAATTCACCAGATGGAGAAACAGCTGGTTTATTTGTAGTAGGAGTAAGGTGTTTTGTTTTTCTGCTTGTTTTAAACTCTTTTCTTTTGTGTGTGTGTGTGTGTAACTAAATATTCAAGAATGTGCACTGAATAATAAATGTTTCAGAAGATACACTTCTTAATAAAAGAGGCTTATTTTGTTAGTATACAATAGGAATCAGTTTAAACTGTTTACATGCCCCTAAGTGCTTCCTGTGGATCTGTGCCCAACACATACTTTAACTATTTCTGATACCTCCAAGTGTTCAGCAGTACTAGAAATACAAAATATCTGCAAGGATGGATGTATTTGGCAGCCATTTTTGGGTCACAGGATACAATCAGATGGAAATGTCCATTTCCTCCCTGCTTATGGACTCTGAATTTAGATTATATACTCCTGCCCCTTTATCCCATCTTCAAAAAAACTGACATCATCATGAGATGATGGTATGCTATGATGAATGAATCATAGCAATATAGATATCCATAGGGCTGAACATATAAACCTATAGAATGGATGTAACAATCTCTGCTGAGTCAATGCAATATCTGCAGCAGTAAGAAAACAGAGAGAGAATGATTAGTAATAAAGTGGTAAAGACTGAAGATGTTATTTACTCTTTACATAAATGCAATAAAAATAAATGCAAATAAAATCATGGTCTAATTATAAGAGGTTGGCAAGACAAAACCTTCCAGAATTGCTGTATTAAACGCCCTAGACTTTACAGCTTTAGGTGACTGACTTACATTATTAGTGTGAGTGAGTACCACAATGTAACACTGTCCTAGTGACAGGGTCGGGGACCAGTTTATCACTATGTGGGTTTAGCCAAAACTGTGTATTCTACACCCTCTATGTCATTTCTGTCGACTGTTAATAAATGGACTGTTTGCAACAGCTGCCCAGGGCACACCTGACACCTCAGGCTACAAACTGGGTCTTAAAGAAATGCTGCAAGGCAGGGGAGTGTTCTTTTGTTTTCACACCAATGACTCAGCTGTAACAACTCCCCTCCTGAAAGGCAGAACACCCTCACACCCAGCCTGAGGAGTCATTGCTGCTAATGAGCATACTGGACCGGCATAATAGGCAGCTGCAACACCTAGACCATCAAAGATTCCAGAAATATCCCATGACTCACAGAGTTAAAAAACCCATTGTGAAACTCCCTATCCTGGGGGAGGTACTGGGCATTCTCACCTGAACCTGAGCATATATAAACTTCAGGTTTTGGGACTTCTGGTACCATTTATTGGATTCGGAGAATGACCAGAACTCCAATAGGACTGAGGCTCTCAACAGGACTGTGATCATTACTTCAATAGAACTGCCACGATCATCTGGACCAACAGGTTCTCCTTTCCTTTTATTTTGCACCCTGGGACCATATCGTGTTTAGCACAGGGGCTAACAAATGTGTTCTATTCTTGTCCCAGGTTGCTGGGTTATATATTTGTCTTTGGGGGTTAAACCCAGTTTTCTCCGTATCATTGTATTTATTATAATCTTCTTAGTAAATTGTAACTCTGATTTGTAATCTCTCAAGTTGGATTCATTTCTCCCACTGGTTTACTTTTAAACCAGCACAAACACTTAAGGAAACATGCCAGAAAAGTAGGCATCTGAGTCTGATATTGCCAGGGAAAGAAGACTGCCTGCTTAGCTATAATATACTTAACACTGCGAGACAAAGTTTTTCATGATCCTGCAGATTGAAGACCATCTGGAAAAGGCCTGTGAGTGAACATACAATTAATCAAATTGAGAAATATTTCCACTTTATGGAAGCCATTGTCCTTTGCAATGAAATCTAGTTCCATCACAGGTGGGAACAAATATAAACATACATTGAAAAGTGAAGACGGAAATGTGGAGCCAAGCACATTTGCTGGGGAATGAAGAACTTAAATCCTGGCAATCAGCTTTAGCAGGCATAGGCTGCAAGGGCAGGCATCATTTGTCATGAGACTATAAACAGCATTGTGTTTATAAGGTGACTGAGCCCTATGCTTGGAAAAAACCCAGCTGCTTTATTTAAAGAAATGAATGTTTTTTATCTGTCCACCTGCCCCTCAGTGACCCATTCCCACTTCCTAAGCAGGAGGAGTAGAAATGAACACTGAGCCAACTCTAAAAACACGGTATGTGGTTTCCTGCAAAGGGAGGGGGATGGCAGCAACAAAATGACTGTGGTCTGCAGCTGTGTCTTGAAAGCCCATCTGGCTGCTGATGCTGCTCTGGAGGCAGCGATGGGGTGGCATGATGCCCTGGTTTAAACTGTTAGGAAATGATGGCAGAAACCTTTGCTTCTAGAAGGAATTGTCAACATCAGCTGCTGCAGTGAGTAGCTGGGCTTTTCTGCTATTTTTCAGTAGTTTCCTCTCTCAGCTGCTTCTTCTCCCGTCTTATCTTCCAACACAGAATGGTGGCCAAGCCCTTGTCACTGTGGTGATAAAGTCCATCTTTGTGCTCCCTGACCAGAAAACTTAGCACTATTTCAGAGTGAGTTAGTAAGTGCTTTGCAGTGATTAGCACTTAGTTGAAAGCATAATAGAAAATACCTAAGATTTACATTGGAGAAATGGGCTGAGATTGCAACCCATAGTATTTTACAAGAAAGCAGCTGGGGGACTGAAATATCTAAATAGGCCACAATGCCTTTGTTGAATATGTTAGATCATATAAACTAGATAAAGAGGTCCAAAATAAATTACATATTTGGCAAACCTAAGGTCCTTGCTGTAAGCATCAGCTTTTTTTTTTTTTGTATGCTAAAATACTTAGAAACTGAGTATTGGTATTTTAAAATACATATATTTGAAATTTATCTTTGAGTTGTTTTTCTATTAATGGAATTAATTTTTATTTTAAAATCATACTTAAATATCAAAACAAGCAATTCTTTCCTTGCGCCATAGAACTTTTTTGAGTTTTCAGTTTGCAATGTTAACATTTAGGTTTTGTTCTGGGACTTTTTTTTTTTTTTAAAATTTCAGAATAACTACTAAACTAGAAAATCAATTTCCTCCCTTAATAGAGGACACTGAAGGAATAAAGAGGAAGACAACATTTGTTGGCTTTTTAAACTGTCTTCTAGCTTGAGGTAGAGTCCTTGTTTCTCAAAACTGGCACAGAAGTTATGGATGCCGTTGATTTTCATGCTTCCTTCAGCTTTTAATGTGATAGTAAACAAGCGAATGTGAGAGCAATTTAACACACAAATATCATTGAAAGTTTCCTATTTAAGTCTGGTGTTTCAAGGGAAGTTAAAAAAGCTATTAGGAATGGTGAGTAATGCCAAAGACCTCATGTCTATGACATTTACCCTTTAGGAATCATCGCTATTGAAATGCCAGGTTTTGGTTAAATATAAAGAAAATGTGGTCTGGGATCTGCCTTGTTTCACTCTGAGTGTGGAAATGGAACACGTGGTCATCTTACTGATTATAAACAGGCAACCAAACAAATCATTTTATACACAGATAAATGCCTGTAGATTTTGACATTTTCTGTACTGTGCTTCGATGTTTACCATCTTTTCCTGAGGGAATATTTATCTTAGAAACCACCACAGAACATCACAGGCCTCAAAAATCAAAGGAAAGGACATGGACATGAGAAACCAAAGTCACAGTGGTATATATAAAAAAGGCAACTAAAAGTAAGTGAAGTAAAAAGAGCATTTCATTGCTAATTAAAAAACTTCCACATTTAAATGCCAAGTAATGGAATCTGCACTGATGAGGAAATGTGTATGTAAGAACAGCTGCAAAGAAAGTAATTATATGTCTTGTTATATTTCATCTAATTAGGAATCACGATCACTTTAAGGTATGCTTTTAGGAAGAAATATGGCAAAAAAAGTATGTATTCTGACCAGTGAATTAGATTGAGGTCAGATGGAAGCTTTTCAGTGGTTCCTATGTGAATTAGCTTGCAAATACAGAACAGACCTGAACAGTGTTTTTCCTTTGTGCAAGCATAACTTACAAAAATTAAGCTGCCGAAATATATATTTACACAGAACAAACAAGACACAGTATAATGTTTCAGTTAAAGAGAAACACTATTGTAAAAGAGATTATCTCCTATTATAAAAAAAAAATCAGGATGTCATTCACTGCTCTACAGAAAGACTAAATATTAGTGTTGGCATCTTTAAACACTTTCTTTTATAATGATAACATTTTTTACTTCACTAATTAAATCAATATCTGTAGGGCAGTGCTAACAGGGAAAGTGAGACGAAAAGTGTAACACTTGGGTGGCCGATGTTATTCTCTGTTCATTCTCTGCAGTTACAGAAGACTCTGGCCATCTGAGTTTAGTCATGTTGCAGAGCCAGGGCAAAATGGGTACAGCTTACAAGCTAAATAAGACTAATGACTAACAGTGTACAAGAGCAGATTTTTTTGTGGATGTGTTGTTTGTGTGGTTGGTACTTTCTCTTCCCGTTGCATTTTAAATTGATTTAAGAATTCTTTTATCTGGAACAGCCAAACTTTCTCGAAGGATAACATTTAAATTCGGCGTGATTCAAAAGTCTTCCATTTTGAACAGGAGAAAGAGGCGAACCTTAAGAGATCCTTTCTCTTACTCATTTATGCTTTCATCATCTCTAGAAATGCTATTGTATCAGTGATGATACTGCTTCTGACATCTGCTAGAGAAACGCATAGCATCGTTTCCTAAGAAGTTCTGGTATTTTTCCATTATCATGGTACAGAGCCAAAGTTTGTTTGAAAACTACTTCTTTCTACCAAAACTGGATGGGGTCCCTATAGAAAGGGTCTGAATAGGCCTAATCTTCCCAGCAACTCATCCCCTCCAGAGAGTAGTGGCTGTTGTGACAAAGAGATGTGTTTGTGGGACAGATGTATTGTCCTCTGGGAGCTCGGATACCTGGTCTGCGTCCCAGTGCTAACACAAGTGGCAAGTTTTGTAGCACATTATAAATTGTTCATGCCTTAACATCCCTATCCCTCTCAGGGCTGTTAAGGTGCATAGAAGCATACCTTGCTTCCAGCCAATACTTGGGATTTACCTTTATAATTAGAGATAATTGTGGGGTGATATAGCAATAGCACTACAGAGTTTCGGTATGAGCACATGTGCAGGGGGGTTTGTGCGTGCGTGTCTGCCTGCACAAGCGTGTACAGATGCAAGGAGTTTTCACAGCCTTGGAACGACATGAGCATACAATAAGGAAACAGATTCCTCTTACGTTCACTAACCACCTTTGGATTCATTTTGTGTGTGTTTACTGCCATGCAACACTAGGTAGATGGTCCTTGTTTCTCTAATAGGGTCAAAGTGATTTTTTTTTTTTTACTATTGAAAATAAAATATTAAAGAAATGGTAAATATAAACAGGCAAGCTTGCTTTTGCACAATCAATAAAAGATAACTTTCTCCTGCTGTTGAACACATATCTTGATAGTGAAAATGGAAAAACATTTAGGACCTTCTTAATGAAAAAATTAATTGCCTGATTACATTTCTGCATAGCTGCAGTGGAGGAGTACAAAATGTACTATTTCTGTGTTTATCAAACTGCCTTCTGACCTACATATAATAAAATTTTACCACAGTTATGAATTCAAAAATGAATAAAAAAGTCTGTGAGTTAGTTTATAGGTAAAACCAAATAGAGTTCTGATAAGGTTTTACTAAATCTAGAATCCTTTCCTGTAGGTATGTTTTTTTTAGTTAGTGGAGTTATGTGAGGGTGTAGGTATATATCTTTCAGTTATGGGCTCCACTGTATGATGTGTTTACTGTATGCTATGAATATGAAATGCATTATTCTTTGTCAGACTTCAATACAACAGTATTATGTGTTATATTGGATGTATAGTACAGGTATGATGTATAATACGGTGTTGAGTGCAAAAGGAAGATTAGAGTTCCCATTACAAACAACGCTTACTGAGTTTTATCACCAGCATCCTGTTTGGTGATGTGTGTCAGCAAGGGCAATGTATTCAAATAAAATTTAAAATACGGTTTGGATGTTTACAAAGCTTTAAGAAATAGTAGATGTGAATAAAAAACTGTGCCTGAAATTAACAACCAATGAAGATCCTCTGTGATCTATCTCAAGTAAATCCATTTGTTCACAATATATGACTAAGAAGAATTTTGCATATAAGGATTTCCTACATGCTTAAAAAAATCAAAATAGGTAAAACCATTACATGCTGGGAATGAATAAATCTTTTGGATTTTTTTTTTATATTTTAATACACAACTTGAAAACGTGAACAAAATATAGGGACCCTTGCCCCTATGAGAACACTTAGATTAAAGATAGGGGTGGTTAATAAAACAACAAAGGCATTTTTAGTCATGCCACGGCACTGGCTAGATGCTCAAGAGGTCTTTAAGTACTATACACGTGTGCTATTGAGGCTTTCTTGAGCAGGCAATAATCCTGAGGACATAGGCTCCCTGTCTGCAACATTTAACTTCTTCCATGATTCCCAAAATTACTGATGATAGCTGGGCTCTGCAATAGTTCATTAATGTTTAGCTGTGCTGGATTTACAATGTGCTCTCTAAAGCTTCTGTCACTTGAGAGAACACATTGAGATTTTCTAAGAGACTTTAACCACAATCACGCACTACTTTAAATAGCACAGAAAATAGCTGTAGCCAAATTAATAAACATATAATTCTGCATGGTTTTGCCTGTTAGGAAATTCATCAACTTTTAGGAAGTGAGTCAAAGTCCTCTAGGAGTCTTTTGTGTCTGATACACTATTTCTCCCCTGAATTACAGAACCAGAGATTCTTATCTATTCATTGATTACCCATTTATGTTTTTGTCTAAACACCCACAGGGCAAAGGACTCTTTATTTTATAACTTTTTCATATACCTTTGTCTTAAGTTCCTTTAGTCAGCCTATTCAAGTAATTAAGTTCCTTCCTCATATGCTGGCTACCAGCCCGCAAGGCGTAATAAGGTTGATTGACCTACAGAACTGCACAGTTAACTCTATTCAAAATTCATTGAGCCCAGATAGTTCACCCTTCCAGCCTAGAACTGCCAGTGTGCCTCACATTCGTCCATTGACTGCCTTTTCCTCAATCCCAGAGAGTATCTTTGAAAGGAAGTTCATCGCTTGAAGTCAGTTAAGCAATTAGCATCACAGTTACACTGTGGCACTTAATATTTCATCAAAATACTGCAAAAAAAAAATCTCCTGTGGTCTCCAAACATTGACATTTGTTGGAATATTATGCCTAGATTTCTAAAGGCATTCAGTGGGAAGAGATCTGTTCACATGAGATTTTGAACATATTTTGTCTAATTCAGACATCTTTAAACATTCCTCAAAGGCTCCAGGTTTGCATGTAAGTCCATAATTTCTGCAGGATTGGGGTGTCCAGTGGTAAGTAATGAATTATTACGGTATATTCAGCAGTGAGAAGTGTAATTTTAGTCTTATTCTTCTCATCATGCTTGTGTTGTAAAGAACTGTAAACTAACTTATAGTTCCAGATCTTTCTGGTTTTGTGTTTTCTATGAAGTTCCACTTGGTTTTTAAGTATTAATGTTCCCTCTTTCCCCTCACATCGCTTTCCACAGTGCTCATTTTAACTCTTGATGAGACACATCAGGCAGCCAGCTTGCTGTGGCAGGAAGTTTGTTAAATGTGAAGGGCCTCTCTCAAAACGACATACAAGCTCTGAGAAGAGTAGATTGGTGGCTGTAGTCTTTGAAGGATTTGGGTGACTATATGAACTTTCTGTCTTCATGAGCCCCTCTGCAGTAAGGTGTGATGAGTGTAGAAAGCATAAACTGTTTGACACAATCTGGGTGACTTAAAATCACAAATGCTCTGGACATTGGACGTGTGTTCCTGTCACAGAAATTGTTCCCTAATGTGGAATTTTGTATCAGAGACGATCCAAAATGCTGAGTAGGACCTGTTGAGTGAATAGATTCCTTGTTGTAGCACCTGAACATTATGAGGTTGTCTGTTCTAATATATCCACAACCCAATTTTATTTGGTTTGAAATTTTGGGAAGCAGTAGGATCACGTGATTCTGGTGTGTGTATGGGGAATCATGAAAAGTGAAATGAAATCTTTGGAAGGAATCCTGGCTTTATTAAAATTAATAGTAATATTTCTGTTGGCATCAATGATGCTAGATTTCTTTCACTTTTTAGCAGAAGATGTGGTGTTTCAATGTATTTGAGGTCTTGTTGCATAATACACTGCTTGCACAGAAGAAGTTCCATTTTTAATTTTAAAACCTCTGTCTGTAAGGACATCAAAAGTACACATGGAAGAAAGTGAGAGTATTTACCTGGACATTTTTCTACTCCATTGATTTTGGGAATATCGTGGAAAGTGGAAGGGATAAATACAAAGAGGGCTTGACTTAAGCTACATCTGACTTTGATTTTGTAATATCTGTAATATCAGTTAGACACTGAATTTTTGCAAAGCCAGAACTAGTTTTTTTCCATACTGGGAACAAAATTATCTAAATAAGGTTAAATCATTCTGGCCATTTGTATAAGGTAAGTTAAAAATTTTTGAATAATAGGAGTAGTGCTTTATTATGTTTTAAAGGCTTCATTTAATGAAATGATATAACAGAGAAATAACAGATTTGGAACACCTACTGTCTTTGGCTACTGAGTCAAACGAGATCAGTGGCAAGGTTTAGCTCTAGTTTTTCTGATGCAATTATATGTGGAAAAACCCCCACATTTTTATGTTTTCATCTCGTCCACTTTCTTCCTCTCACAGTGGTCAGGCTGTTTTATCTCATCCTCAGTAGATCTTGGAGAGAATCCAGGGCCACCCTTAGGTTATTTTGGAGTCAAGACAAAATCAAATTATTTTCTGCCCAAAGAAACAACATTTTCTAAAACTGGAATTTATTGTTTCATTATTTAGAAATCAAGGACTCTAAATGGAAAATTCTGAGAAGATAAAGCCAAGGCAGGAAGAAATACTGTGTTGCTACTCATGAATTTGATTTCAAAAAGGGAAAATAGAACCAGTCAATGTTTAGGAGAATTGTGTAGGACTCGCAGCCTTAACAGAAAGCCTCTCCATGCATTTATAGCAGGGACAAGGGATTTGAAAAAAGGGGAGGAAGAAAATTTTATTTTAACTCCCATATCCTAGGCTCCAGGAGGGTGAAGTCTCCTGAAACTTGTGAGAAAAAAACAAAAGAGGTACCATATAGATACAATTCACAAGATTGAATAATATCCTCCATGAATAACCACATACAAATTTTTTTCTTGTCCATTAAATAAAGAAATAAAGAGGCAATTCTAGTGAAAGGAGAGAGTAGTATTGAAGGGAAAATAGGTAGGAGTAAAGGTAAAAAGAAAAAATCACATATAATTTTCTGACATATCCAGCAAGAGCATATTGTCAAATAGTAAGGTTACATGGAATATAAACATGAATATGCTAAAAGTATATGTGTCTTTTTATTGTTGCTTATTCTTGTTGCTCTTAGTTCAAGACTGGAATTTAAAAGAATGAAAACTTCATAACCTCAGTGCGGGTAGCATATTTCTGCAAACCAATGTGCTTATCATGCAGTATGCCGATGTTCATCTGTCTTTATGTCTTGCTTGGTTGTTTTACAAATCAACTAATACAAACCAAAAGCATGTGAAAGCTAGTATAATTTATAGACAATATTTTCTTTTAAGAACAGTAGAGATAGAGGTGATTTGCAGTGCAGCATACCTAGCTACTGTACAAAACTTTTTGTGAGTGGATGTAATTTTGAGCACACTAGTACACCTACACATAATGTATAGAGCACTGCCTGCTCTTCTTTTAAGACTTAGAATTTAGTCTGGAATGGTGATGGAAGTGTGTTGGAATAAAAGGCAGTCTCACCCTGAAGCCCTAGCAGTGTGCAACGCCGCTGTCCAAGTGTGGATTGCTTGCTGACGTGGATAGGCCTCTGCGAGCTTTTGATGCTGATCCTTAAACCTTCAAACCTTATCTCACTTTTTCTTGCATTTGAGCCAGCTTCTAACATGGTTGTTGCACTGAGTACAGAACCAGGTGCTTTCACGGGTGAAGGTGCCAGCAGGCCAAATAAATAGCTGGATCTACTTACATTCATTCAGCAATTTAAGCAAAAGATTCAGTTATGTTATATAGCCTGCCAGGTTATACACCTGCCCTTGGCAGGGAAAATTTGTTGCTAACATCTGAGAATGAGAACCACTATTGGCAGGAAGGTGAAAGTGGCTGGTCTTCCTCTCAGGGGTTGGCTCATGTCTGAGACAAGCTGATCTTAGGCCCTCCTGAGATGATTTTGGGGACACAGCAAGACAGGCCAGGAGCAGCACATAGGACACAAATGCTGAGAAGCAACCTGAGGACCAGGCCATCAACTGGTACAAGGTCGTGTTGCTTCATTGACTTAATGGAGCTCTTCAAATTCATGAGTTTGGAGTTAATTTTAAATCCTGCTATATGTTGAATAGTGCAATAGGGGATGGAAAGAGGTCCGATCCATGGGTACTTGGATTTCAGACTAAACTTGCAAGGGTAGATGAAACAGCCAAAGGAGCCTTACAGTAGCAAATCCAGGAAAAGAGAATCCTCTTGCTCAGACACAGCCACACGACAGCCAATCTAGGGAAAATGCTGTACCTTACTTGAGTTCAAATCTTTGTGTTTAATTCAAATCTTTCAATTAAAACCTGAGCCAGGCTAACAGAAAGTACGAGGTACAAACTGGAAGTTACAATGTTATACTCATTTTCATTCACATAATACATCTGATAGATGATTAATACTTCAGATCTTTAAGCAAATTTGATTAATTAAGTGGACTAATGACAGTCTACTGTTTCTTTTAAATCTAATTTTGTTTCAGAGCTAATAGAAAAAGAGCAGAGAACAGAGATACTGTCTCACATCTTGGCTATATTACCGAACATGCAACATGAGTGCAACATGCAACTCAAACCCACACAGCTGATTTACAATTATATAAGCAAGCCCTTCTAATTGCATAATGATACATAAATTACTGAGGTAGTTACATTCACTTGTTGTGCTCAAGGACACTAGTAACAAAGAAATTATGTCAAAAGATATAATTTTAGTGTACAACTGGACACAGAGCTGAAAGAGAGTTAATAAGTCCTTAATTAATATCAAACTGAGCTGAATTATTGCTTCTGGCCATTAAAAATTGAACACTTACAAACACTTATCTGTTCTCACAAACACAAACATTTATCTGTCATTACTTTTCTTTCTGCTCACTTCAAAGCTGGTAGTCTACAGAGCAGTTTAAATGTAATTATGACTTAGTGGAACTCAAGCACCTACTACTCTTACTCTATTTTATTTTTGACCAAAAATTGTGTTTCATTTTGCCTCCTGCTTGTGGGCACATTTCTGTTATGCTTTCAAATAATATAATTTCTCAAGTAGCAGCATCCTCTCCTCTATGCTATCCATGACAACAGCAACAGTCCCTGTACAAACAACATATTGCTGTAAGAAAATAACAATGATACCCCAGACACTGAGCATTTGTCACATACAATTTTTCTTAAGTTACTTGATAGTACCTTTCTTCCTATAATTTTGTTGTAAGCCAAAAAATAAGTTTTGCACTGAGAAACCTCAGTGGTCTAAAGCCTCTTAATGTGTAGGCAAATTTGGCTATGATTATAAAAGAAGATCAGATTTAAAAAAAAAAAAAAAAAAGAAGCAATATATTATCATTGCAGCAAACTATTTATTTTGGAAAATAAATACTGGGAATGGAAACTGCTAACAATGACAGAAAAAACCCCACAAAACTAAAATCTTTTGACTACTATGAAAACTTCTGTGACAGAAAAGCTGAATATTGCCTTTTAAGATTTTTATATTAACCTTTTCCATCTGATCTGCAAATAAACCTAAATCTTTCAGTATTCTCTTGCAGATCACCCTACTGGGAAAGATCCCGTGTCCTGACTGGGAGGAAATAATTGTTAACTGAACAGAACAAAGCAACTCTTCCATTGCAACTGTTCTAATTAGAAGCGATCAGGTAATGAATTAGATGTAGAAGCAAACAGGCTGTGGAGAATTCAAATGAGCTGTTTTCTCAACTGAATTCAAAGTCATCTACAGCTGAATGAAAATGTGTTATCCCAAACCAGGTGCATAGGCACGGAGCCCTCAGCATATAAAAACATATCTGGAGGGTAGTTATATAGTGTTTCAAGTCATCTGTGTCCCTTTCTGAGCCAGAAGTCTTGCTGTCATCTGCATAGGTGGATGGTGCTGGCTTAGTGGGTATGGGTCTGTAGAGGGAGGAAGGGGATGAAATCAAGGGATATATTGAATAAGAATATCTTTTATTTGTCGATTTCTGCCAGATTTGCTATAAATCCCTGCAGATGGTGAAGATTGTCTGGCCAGCACATAACTTAAGAGCATCCAGCGATATATAAACTGGATTCACCTGACCATGAAGGTAAACTGTGTCCTGCCTTCTCTCAGGATTGACTAGCACTTACCTGATGCCAAGTGACACTGTTTGTACTTGATGAGGTGTTTGCTGGCTAAGGGGAAGTAACAGATAAACAGAATGTACCAGATCATTTTCCTATGGTGAGTCACTGTCACACATAGGCTGGTTGTTCTTTAGTCAAAACAAGGTGCTGGTATCAGTGGGATCACTCAAAGAATAAGTTGCTTTGTGAATGGAATCATTATCTGGCTCTGTTCTAACTAACATAACCCACAAAGAAATGTCTGTCATTAAATGAACACATGTGCCTAGAAAACTACAGCCAAATTCTGGTCAGACCTCTGCAACCCTATTAGCTTCAGCAGAGCTATTCAGGAATAAGTGAGTGAAAATTAACTCTAAGTCTTTGCTGCAAGCAGTTAAGACACTTGGGTGGAATTATGGATAAGTTTAGCTCTGGCTTAAGTGGTATGCAATTTCTCTGTGTAAAGCAGAAAAGACTTTAGCCTTTTGTTATTAAATAGCTGCATGTGAATACCCTCTGTTACTACTGAACTCTAAACACAACTGTGTTTTGTTGATGTTTTAATTCATGGGTACTGCTGTAATGCACAACAGCAATCCCCTCCAAATTGTTACTATAATTTATGAGAAGACTACTATTGCTCTAGGTTTGAATTGGGAATCTGCTATTTGAATGATAGTACCAACTGATTTGGAGACAGTAATATTGTCTGATGCTGTGCATGAGCAACATGGCCAGCTGGAGAAGCTTTGAAGCTGTCTGAGCAGGAGAGTGAAATAGTATAATTAGACTGGAAAATAAAGACAGTCTGAGTCAAAGATGCTATGACACTTAATAATTTCTGTTGTATTTTGATTATGTATCATTAAAATCTGGAGGAAAGCAAAGACAAGTATTCTCTGAGGGACAGGTGCTGCTGTCATTCTTGATACAAAGCCTCTATAGACTTTTTAGGTGTTTCCAGTTAAAAAAAATGACAGGACAGGGATTTGCTCTGTCTCTTCTCTGTTCATGCTGATAGGTAACAGAAGAGTTAACAAAAGAAACCTCTTACAGAGGAAATAATGCTGATTCAATCACATAGTTTCTGAATTATCAATAAATAACTTGATGTTGAAATCACACGTGATGTTTTGCTCTTGCCACGAAGCAGTAGCAACCACCCAGTTCAGAATTTTACTTGAGTTGAATGTATGGATATTTGAAAGAAATCATGAAACAATTTAACATGAAATGCATTTCAGAACACATGCTTCTGTGATAATGACACTTTAGAACTGTGTGTATTGGGGTGATACGACTGGGTGAGAAGCTGCTTTTGGCAGTGTACATTCTTAAGAAGAGGTAAGTCTGAAGTGCTGGCCTATGAAACCCAGAAAATTACCAAAACTTTTTGGGCCATATACTGAAACTGACTGCTATGAATAGAAGCTGATGAGGATGACAGGGAGTGAGGGGATCACAGCAGCAGAAGATGACATGAAAAGCACAACTTTACAAAAAAACTTCACTGCATTAAAAACAATGATAGATAGTACACGGTTAATAAAAGAACAGTCAAAACAAAGACATAGATCACACTTTCCACTTACCATACAATTCATGTGTATATTTTAAGTGTCTCTCACTAATAAAATCCAACATCATTCACTGTTGGAAAATATAAGAAAAACGTGGAAAAAAACCCACAGAATGTAAAATTCAGAAGAGGCACTGTAACTAATTGAAGAAGCACTAGACCATTTAAAAGTGGTAAAAGACTTGGATATTTCGGGCTTTTTTTTGGACTGCAAATGTGAAAGTGAGAATAATGATACAGAGCAAAAAACTGTTAAAAACTGTTCAGACTGTAAATTCATCATGAAAAGTTCTATAACCATTCAAAATCTTATAGAAAACATAGGGAGACATTTTCTTTAAGATGATTCAAAACTGTGGTAGGAAACTGCCCTTGACATTTAGAGAGGCTACTGCTATTTCAGCAATGGGGATGAGCTACCATGGGAATTTGCCTTGGACAATACTAAGAACTAGTCATCACTGTGCACTAAAGGATTGAATGAGATTCTCAGATGAAAGGAGGATTTTATTTATATCAACAGCGTTATAATAGTGTAGTTTTAGCTGCTACAGACTGAGACGATAAGTTAGCTTACCATCTTGTCCCCCCTGCTGCAGCTATATCAGATTTGTCTAAGAAATGCACTACTTTTCTTGACAAACTTTGCATGCTCTAGATAAGACATGCAGTAATTTCCTCATGTTTGCAAATACGAGCTGTATTTAATCATGCGAGACAGACTAATTCCCTGCTACTCTGGGATAGCTATATGCATCTTAACTTTTGTGAATTATGCGCTTGCTGTAACATTTTTCATATCCTCTCTCTCAATCAGTTTGTACTTTAATGGCCACACAGACTGCTCTTTATGTACATCTTCCTTCTCAAGGAGTCTGTGGGGAAGCTTTGTAGTTCCACATCTGTTTTTACACATTCTTTTCTTTCATACCCAAAGAACATATGCATTAAAAAAAAAAAAGGGGGGGTGAAAAAAGAAAATAAATCACTTTGTGTCTCTTTGTCCCTCCCTCTTCTAACCCCCCCCCTCTATTTTCTTAACATTTAGAGTTGCTACCATCCAAATGACCTGACTGTAAATAGTCATATTCTGGTATTTTTGTATACAGCAGTCTCAGGAATTCACTCTCACATCTTGCTCAGATTTTGTAAATAGACCAAACGCTTGTTTCTGCAGGAAATGGTGATGCTGTTGAAGATGTTTTTATCTGTAACACATAGAATAAGATTTACCTGAGAGGTAGTGGACTTCTGCCTCATGAACCCACCTCTAATGATGGGTATGAGTTCAGGACAGCAAGCATTCAGGCAATGTGATGGCATGTTATTATGACACAATTGATTTTTCCTTAGTGACATTATAGATGTACCCAATCCTATCTCTTCTGTCTGCAATGACTTCTGGCTGAAATGTCAATTACATTTTTGTTTTCATTACAGCGGTTTCTGATTTTTTCTGTAGCCTCAAAATAAATATTTTTTTCTCTTAAAAATTATTGTTTTCTAATAAGAAAATCGCAATCATATTTATTAATGGGTGTCAGCATGCACCTGTAGTTTAGGAGAGGGACTTTAAATTCATTAAAACCAATGAATACTGTAGAGCATTTTTTGTTGCACAGGCTCCTGCTTCATCAGGGGTAGTGTATGCAAGACAGATATGTCTCTCTGGATCTAAGTATATTCATGAAAGTATATTCATCTTACGATTTTTACCCAACCTTTCTCTTCGGCACTTTCCACAAGCAGTTATGGAATGGCTTTCCACATCAACATACTCACACCTGTGAATGCCATTCTTTGGTGGAACACACAGCTCTTTTCATGGACACACACATATTTCTTGATTAAGCAGAATATGTCTCAAATCTAAGCATTGCCATATTTGGTTGCCTAGGATTTAGCCAGAAAGGACTTATCAAGTCAATGTTGGAGAAAACCCTCCAAACAGAAGGCATTTCTGCTTTTTTACAATGTGCTTTCTGTAATCATAGTCTTTCAATTATATGCTAAGCGTTTATAAATAAAACCATTTTTCCTGCCTCTTGATTCTTTAACGGCATTTAATCATGTATTTGTGTCTATTTATCCAAAAAGTTGATAGCAATGTTGCTTGATGGTGAAAAGTTTTTGAATTGGCAAAGCAAAGACGAAAACCATGACTCTTGACTGAAGAATAGTTTTGGGAAATATGATAATATAACTGAGTTTACTCTTGGATAATGGTGAGAAAAGTGTTTAGAAGAGAAAGAAACAAAGATGTTGGCTTTTCCATTGATATGAAAATGTAAATTAATAGGCATATATAAATATAATAGGTAAATATATTACACCACCACCCCATCCCATTCCCCCTTTTTTGACTTGACATGATAATTTAGTCAAAACAGAGATGTTTATGTAATTTCAGTAGTGGAATCTGAAAAAATTAAAGTGAAGAATTGAAATGTAACTTGAAAGAAACTGTGTGCATCTTTCTTCACAATGCTTTTACATTAATAGACTTCCACTGACTAAAAAGCTTTCCTGGGAAATTGTGTGCCAAGTAGAAAAGAGAAGAACCAGAATTACTATTCCTTAGAGACACCTTTGCCTGTTCTTGTTAATAGGAATGGTGTTCAAGCAATTCTGTCACTTTCATTGAAGAACAAGAAGTGGTAACAATTTTTTATCAAAATTAAATTGTGCAGCTCTCAAAAATCACAATTCCTATTTTACATGGCCCCTTCAGTGATGACAATATAAATTACATTTTTGCTTTCAAGCTCGTCTATGCTCTCTGAATTTAGATTTTAACAAAAGGTTGAAAAATCAGCAAAGAGGTGCAAATATTTTGATACATAATTATCTTTCTAACAGTAAGATCTGAGGCCAACTATTTTTTTTCAAGTGATATTAGTAGAGCCTACTTTTTTTAGTGAAATCTTACTATACAGGATTTCTGTGAACAATCTGTTATTATTCTGAGCCAACAACCAGATTTAAAGTCATATGAATATTTACATGGCTAGTTTGAAAAGAAAAGGGCCATTTGGATCTCCCAAGAAATACTTGAAGGAGGAAGGCTTGTAAATGGAGCATACGCTACTTGCAGGGTGGCCAAGTATGTCAGTATAGCTCTGGTTTACGTTACGGTACCTTAACTATGGCTTGTAGGCTAGTGCAGATTCAACTACCTCCACCTGCAACCCTCAAACTTCACCAAACTTAATCTAGGCAAATCCAAGACCTAATATGAGCAGAAAGAAGACAGGATAAAAGGTCAGGTATTTCCAGAGGAAACTGGCATTTTATGTACATTTATTAGTGACATTTTAAAATATTTCTCCTTCTTCTACAGAATCCCACTGTCCCTACACTGCCTGTAGAAGTAAATCAAGCTCATTAGAAGAAGAAACAGAGTTAATCCAAAGGTTGAGTGGTTTCTCCACTGAGCTCTGACATTTTTGATTCAGTCCTTAAATTTGATCTGGCAGCAGTTTGTATGAGCCTTTAGGCTATCAGCATGAATATATATGCACATATTCAGGTTTGTAAATAGAGAAATGTGATTAGAATATTGTCTATGATGGTTTATGTTTGAGGGGATAAAGTGTAGAAAGAATTTTTTATTTTGATGATTTTTAATTTTTGATTTTAATTTTATTTTATTTTAATTTTTAATCTATAGATCATATATCCTACGACATGTAGAGATGGTTCACGTACCCTTACACTCAGTGTGTGTACAAATATGCACACTTGTTATTTAAAATAGCAAACGTGTATATTTATTTAAATACATACATTTGTATAATATATAATATATATAAGAATTTAAATCTATTTTAATATATACTTATATTTTTTTAAATAAAAAGTCCACAAACAAGAAATTATTCCTGATATTTAAAACAAAACCAGTACTCGTTAAGATCAATAACTGAAAACACAGTGTAGGGACTAGAAAATGGTGATGATTTCCTGAACAGAATCAAGAGAAGTACAAAGTTTTGGGAAAAAAATAGATTATATGCAGAGAAAAGAAGACAATTTTCCGACATCACTGGGAATGAATGCTACACAGAATGGAGCACAGAACTATGACACAGACAATCCATGGTTCCCACAGCCAGTTTAGATGGCTTACGAGCAGCAGGGTAGCAAGGCTGGTGGCTGGGCCTGAGGAAGGGCTGATCCTGGATAGATACAAGATCTGAGATATGGGATAATATGGTCAAAGTGTCACAGAGGTCACACACTGAATTTGTTTCCACTAATAAACATGCTTTTAAGCATCCCATGAAACACAATAACTTATACTCCATATATTCTTAGCTTATTTTGAATTCAATAAATATCCTAGCTTAGATTTTAATTGATATTAAGTATCTGTTATCCCATGGAAATTTGTCTTTATATCCAAGCATCTTCTGTTCTTCCATGAAATCATATGCATGTTCATATTCACTAGATACACTGCTAAAGGTTTGAGAAAAATAAATATGAAACAAGTGAATCTCATGTACTTACAGTATTAATTCTATGTCTTATACTCAGAAAACATGTTCCCCCCTGCTTAATGGAAGTACTGCAATCACAGGTTCTGATTTAATTACAAAATAATAGTTAACCATTTCCAAGCTTGATATACTACTTCCTCAAAGCTTGAAACAACATTAGGAAATTACAACTATTGTAACTAGGCTGGAAAATTATCATGAGAAAAGGGATTTTTCCAGGAGGCGTCACAACACCTTACCAAACTCCAGTAGCCAGAAGGTTTTTTTCACAGGCTACATAATGGCTAACTGTTCCAAAAAGATGGAATGAGTTCCTGCAAGGCACTTACAGCTATTGTTTCATACTTAAGCCTTATGAATGAAGGAAAGTATCACTGAAACCAGCTGTGCCAATTTAAGATAGATGTTACTGCCTGTGGTGTTTGTGCTCAAAACAGTTCAAACACTGAAATTACTGTTTTTAAAGGTAAAAATTGCAGGCCACATTTGGTCAAGTAGCACTTTAATTTGGCCTGTCACTTGCTCAGTCTTTTTTACAGTACTACGTTTATTATTAACCATGAATTCATTTATTTCTTATGTTTATTCTATTTGAATATATATATTTACATAATATATAATATATATATATATATAATATATATGACAATTTTACACAGAATTTAAAGAGACTAATAGGAATAATAAAATGTTTTTAGGTCACTAATGATTTCTTTTCTTGTTGTCTTTTTTTTTTCTTCCAGAAATAAATGAACTGTCCTACTTGAAACAGACTTTGAGAAACACAAACCAAACGAAGCAGAGTAAAGGCCATTTAAAAAACTTGAAATGGATGATGACGTAGATCACAGGCTTCAGTTTAATTGCATCTGTATCTACCATTTGTAACATTAGTGGAAATAGTAAAAATTAACTCTGAAATGTTCAGTTTCACAGGAACAGAAAACCATCGGATATACTATTCAGCTGCTTACACCATGGACATTTTCAAGACAGTGGTGCATGAGCTATGGGGATAATATGAAATAAGAAAGGAATCCTTTCCCCCTCTTCCCATAAATCATGTTTTTACAAGTCAGAGGAAATTATAAATAAATAAAGTAGGAGAGAAATGGTGGCAAACTTTTTTTCAGATGGCATATTGCCTGAGAACTGGGAAATGCATAACATTTTAAT
The DNA here is from genome assembly GCA_013396775.1 of Cephalopterus ornatus. NCBI lineage: Eukaryota > Metazoa > Chordata > Aves > Passeriformes > Cotingidae > Cephalopterus > Cephalopterus ornatus. The sequence continues at coordinate 82,611 of VZRE01015875.1, read as the reverse complement.
GCAGAGAGTGAGACTTTAAAGGATGTTTGCATCTCCTTTAGGAGACATGACAAAGTCCTTTTAGAAGCATTGTTCTTCACATTTGATGAATGAGCAGAAGAACCACTGCCCAATGGATCTTCTCTTATTTTCTGATTATTGTTTGAAAAACATCTGATTGGAAGTCCTAATACTTCCTAGAGCACAGAAGCTCCTAGGCTGCACAGAATGGGGGCTTAGCCCATCCTCGTCTCTGAAAAGGATGCCTATGAGATAGGACTGGGAATGAAACACTTGACATTTGCTTGGGGATCCTGCTGCTAAACACAATTTAGAAATCAGTATGCTGGTACAAAATATGATTATTATTTTATGTGCTAGGTAGTGAATGTATTTTTGGTGTTGTTTTTTTGTTTTGTTTTGCCAAGGTTCAGTCTGGCCTTGTTTGTATAAATTTCTGTCCTCTGTACTTGCATGGTAGATTAGAGTGGCCAGGAAAATGAAACTATTGCAAATCCTTAAGACAGTATGGGAAAACATTATTAAAGCAATTATGACTACAATATTTAAATGGTTATACAGGGATAATGATGTGATAACTTACAATATTCTGTTTCTTTATTAGCAGAATTTAGCTGTATGTTCCAAAGGAAAAGTTTGGGGTTTTTCTTCTTTTAATAAAAGAACAATTTTTATTTTTATTAAATTACATTTATATTTAGAGACAATATTTATAATTACATTTATACATTTAGAGAGAATACCCAGTAACTATGTTCTAATAAATTGCTGCCAGTAACAGTTTCCATATATGAATATTATTGTTTGTTTTCACACTTGCTCAAAATACACTGAAGAGATGTTATTCATACCTAGCTTCAACACAATCTTTTTCTGATTAAATATCTTTGAAGTTTTATCTTCAATGATTCACATATGTTATAGTCAGTGACTAAATTCTGCTCAGTGCTTTGCTAATCACTATCATACAATCTGTTTACTTTATCGGTTTCAATTTGCTAAAAATCTAATTGGAGAATTTGTGATAGTATTATGTTACTGAGAAGACAATTTTAATTAGGAAGCTTTTTTCTAAGGCTTTGCAGTTTTAGTTCCTGACATGAGGATAGTTTTTTACTGCTGAAAAAAAATTTGAATCCTGTTATACCTGTTGAACAATGAGAAGATAATTTAGTCCTTTAAGACATGTTTTGACAAAGAACCTCAAAGAAGAAATAAACCTTGTAAAATGGCACAGAGCAAAGCCAGAGGAACTTGGTTCCCCATATATGTTTCATGTCTGGATTATATTATACAGACAGAAACAAATCCAAAAATATTTTGAGGATATGTGGACTGGTTCTTTCAAAATTTAAAAAGAAACTGTGAAAAGACACTGAAAAGGAATTCAAGTCAGACAAAAGAGAAATAACTTCTTTATTATTAAATGAAATGTTAATGAAGAAAATTGCAGTAAAATAGTTTGCTTTTAATTTACATTCTGTTCATTTTTTATGATTTGTGCTTGTTTCACATAAGAAGTGTAAAATGAGCAATAGGAAGCCACAGTCTGCATAAGAGGAGAAAGAGATTTTTACTTGTAATGAACTCATTCAATGCATTAAAAATATTTTTACTCAGAAATTCCGGCAAAAGTAAGAGCAGAAATAATGTTATAGTTACAGAGTACAATAATTTGGTGATTTTGTCTGAATCTTTCACATTGTGATTGGTTCAATTGCTCCCTTTTTGCATGTTGGGATGCAAATTGAGCCAAGTTTTGCTACCATTACTTTTTTTTTTTTTTTTGCTACATGTGTCATGGGTATCCCAGACCATGGACAACTGTGAATCATTAATGTGACTCATTCACATGAGAATACAATGAAGAATGGATTGGCTTCAGTTTAAGAAAAAAGAATTGAAGTCCTATATGTTATTTACAGAATAAAACAGAATGAAACAACTTAGTAGCTTTCAACAGATTCTCCCTTGCTGAGCTGGAGAATTAAGGTCTGGGACAGGGGAATACAGGTCTCTTCAGAACATGGAATCACTCAGAGTGATCAAGACTGTGGTAGGGATCTTCTCACACACTTTCAAATGAATTTCAAATGAATCTGGGTGGAGCTTTTCAAAACTGTGAAACATGAAGACCTTTAATTCCTACAAAATATTCCCATAGAAGTTTCTGGAATATGAATTTCCAGCAGAATCAAACGTGGGACAGATACACATCAGATACAGGCTTATAATCACCTCTTTCATAAGTTTTCATTGTACTGACTTACAACTTGACTTTGATGTAGACTGACTTCCACTTCAGCCCTGTGAAACAAGTAATACTCAAATCTATGCAGAAGGAGCTCCAGTGCCTCCAGTCCCTTTCTTTCAGCATTTCCAGTCCCTTTCTTTCCCAACTTCCCTAAACTGTTGGAAGTACTTTTTTTTTTTTTTTTTGAGGAAATCTTCTCATTTGTCACCTTTTATTCAGAAGTTTGAAGGCTGCAGAAATACTTCAGTGAAAAATGTTCAAAAGTTGTACAAGTTATTATGTAGAGGTTGATATGGAGGATGAAATGAATGTTCTGGTCTGGTTCTCACCAACAAGAAAGTCTGACAAGACTAACAAAGTACCTTTAAGCCATTAAGTAAACAAACATTGCATGAGTAGCTTTAGAGCTACAACTCTCCCACTGTTGCAGTCGTAGTGCTGCAGGCTCACTAAGATTTCAAAGTTTCAATTATAGCAAAAGATATCTCAGCAACGTTTACAGAAGAAAGCAGAAGTAATGAAATATATCTAATTACGTAGTGCTTGATAGCAGGAATACTGGGGTTGTCTCATAAGAAATAGGCCTAAAATAGCTTTTTGCATGAGCAAACTCTTTCATTCTGCTTCAGAAGTGATAAAAATATTAATATAAATAATCATTATTATAATCCAAAATATTACGCACATAGAAGTATGTAGACTCAAGAAATTCCACAACAATGAGGAAAAAGCAATTTGTGGCAAGGCTGGAGCCCTCGTGCTTCATCCAGAGGGAATAGGTTTTGCATGTTCTTGACTGTGGTATCCCCTCTAAGGTGATAACACAACAGAGGCTTGAAGAATCCTGAGTCACTGATTTCATTACTGCTGTATCCATTTCAGTTGTCAGTTGTATTAGGTGCAAGTATTTTATACTAGAGTCATGTTGTTTTCCAATTTTACATTGGAGAATAGTGTTTGCAGAACTATCAGGATAGCTCATATCAACTTCCATGGGTCACATAAATTATATTAAAATGAACAATGAATATGACAGTTTTCAGATGAAGACTATAGATAAGAAAATTTCATTCTTTCCAGGACAACCACTGGGACAATATACAACCTTTTCTAAAAACGAAATTCTTTGGTAAGATTATAATATTGCTGAAAATACTTAAGTACATTGTGGATGACCCACACAATTTACTGCTGCAGAAAGCCTGGTATGCAACCTTAAAAGTACTAAGAAAACTCAACAGTTACTAAGAAAATAACACTAAATTAATAATAGCAAAGAAAGTGAATTACAAGTTATTTTTCAAACAATGGAAGATCAAAATCGTGAATATTAAAAGATCAATTCAGATAAATTCAGTTCTTGGTTCTATTACTTTTCTGGCCCTCTCCACAAGCCAGAATTCTGTATTACAAACCTAAGTTCACAGGCAATTCCTGGGTAAAGTAAGAGTGGCATTTAGAATAACAAACTGTGTGTGTAGGTGCTGAGTGTTACACAACTGGGTGGGTGTCTGAGTTATTAATCCTGTCCCTGAGGCAAGCTACCTGACACCTCTCCTGAAGACAGGTGCCTGAGTCTTAAAGAAATACAGTTCTATGAAGAGCTTTGTGATCAGAGCATTTTGCCTAGAAATACAGAAATCTAGGTTTAATATTTCCTTATTGACTCAAAGAATTCAAACCCACACCACTTATTAAAAATATTTCCAGCCATTATTATGGGTCTGAGACAGAACATGATGCTATAACCTAATAGTCTGGACACTAGACTAAAAAACAAATGATCTGGATGCAGCAATGGCTGACTGCTTAAAGGACTTAAACCTGTTCAGGGAGGAAGGCCTCCTCAGAAACTAAAGGCACTAAGTTGCTCCAGTTTAGGTGTCTTTTTCCATCATTTCCTATTCCTTTTCTAGTCATATTCACATGAAGAAAAAAAAAAACACTACAGCTTTGAAACTGGCAAAGGAAGTGACTATATTAGAATTTCACAGCTTTTCATAGTGAAGAAAGGGTCATGTTTTAAAAGATGTAGTTACTTGCCGAGATGAACTTGAAAGCTGAATGTGTAGTAGTTATGTCCTGACGATGTCTTTCAAGTTCTCCTTGGAGAACATACGTAGGAAATGACATAATTTTGAATCCTAATCTAGCTGCATAAGCAAGGTGTGAGCCAAGCACTGTGAACTACTCAGCTATGTCAAGTGTAGGCATCTCTGGAATTTAGTTGTAAAATGTGAGTCAGCTTGGCATTTTGTATGCCAGCACAGTGAGTATTTTTCTGAGCGCTGTTGGGACTTGATTTTCAAACTACATTGAAGCCTAGATATCTCACTCCTTTGATGCTTTTGACCCCTTGTAGGATTGTTTTGAGAGACAATACTAGACAGGATGGAGGGTAGGTTTATGTTGTAAAATAAGAGTAAACATTGAAGTGGATTTAATTTTGTAGAAACACACTTTACAAGGCAAATTTTCTCTTTGGATTTTAAGGTATCTAGATAGCAGGAAGTGTTTTCTTCTAATTCACATTAAAAGTTTACTGTGCTTTTGTATACACAGCGGAAAGATGCTGTAGGCTGAACAAAAAGGGCATTGTTCCTAGGCTATTTTTCATTGTTTTGTTACAGCATGTTTCAAGATAATTTTCTTCCTTCCAATTACAAATCTGGCATGTTTCAGAGATATGGAATGTACAATAATTATAATGATCAATTAGTGGAGTATTTGAATGTGTGCCTAAAATGTATGGGTAATTGCTATAAAATATGCAAATGTTTGACTAAATGCCCTGAGTCACTTTTCTTTGCATCTTAAAGACAAAATTATGCTATTGAGACTTCATGCAAATAACACCTGGTGTGATACAGTTTGCTCATATCTATTACATACAGTTAGTTACATTTACATAATTCACTAAGTTTCCTCAAAGTAACTGCTTTCCAAATTTTAGCAATATAAACTAACATAAGAACCTAAATTTGTACTGCACATGTCAACCTACTGCTCAATTTATTTATGCACATGATCTATATTATGCTCTTAGAGCTGTGAGAGCACTGTGTTTGTGAGGGGCTTATCAAACAAACCATCTGGCCCCAGTTGACCTTTAGTTTTTCCATTAGTCATCATATGCTCCTTTAGCTTTATTTTTACCTGCTTTGCAAAATCTATGTTTTGAGATTACTCAGTTTATCACATTTAGCAATTATTCCATTTGAGAGTTAATTGACTATTCTGAATAATGTTGTCGTCCAGGTCCTGCCATTGTAATCTGCCCTTAAGAGAAGTGCAGAGAAGAGAAGACAGAATTAAGGAATTCCCTAAAACCAGACAGAAGGGTGAAAAAATTTCAGGTGTATAATTTTCTCTTTCTGAATCTTTCCAAGAAGACATGTCTAGAATTACTTATTTGAGTACTTTCCAAACACTTTTATCAGAATGGTTGGGTAATTCCTGCAACATACCTCTGAAAATTCTGTTTTCTTTATGTAAATATCATCTTAACTGTGTTCCCTCCAAAAGTGAAGATTCCTGAGGGAGAGTTTCACTGAGGAACACTGTAATAATTGCATAGAAAGTGGCTTGTGTTTTCTGAAACTGTGCTGAGGTTTCATGAGAAATTATGAGTCACATTTTTTCTTAAATTACTCTTATTTCTAATCCTAGAACTATAAAATGAAATCACACTAACTCCTTCTTTGTTTCTTTTTGCATGGTGGATTTTTTGTATGGGACTGATAACCAGCTCTCTACTTCCCCATTTTTTTCTGACCATACTGTACACAGTTCACTATCTATTCTTGCTTTTTTTTCCCCAGGGCATTCTGATGTTTGTAAGCGAAAAGGAGAAAGGTTTTGCTAGTGTGCACACAGCATGACTATTCAGGAGCCTGTAGCATAGTCTCATTTTGAACTTGCCATCTAACAAAATAATTCTATCAGGTTAAAAGAAGTAATCTGTGATCTGTCAAAGTGTACATGGCATTGGATTCAGCCTGCTCTGAAAGCTGATTTCTTCAAGGCCTTGATATTGAATCCTATGATGGTATAGTGACAAATTACTATTCTATCATGAGGACACCTATCTCTATGGGATGATAGAAAAACCTGTGAATAAAAAACCCAATAAATGTCCCTCTAGTTGTGATCAGATAAGACCACATCTAAAGCAAACACTGAAAATGGTACATAGATTACTGGTTATTTGTTTGCCTTGAGGCCTATTTCAGTCCACAGAAAGCAAGAAGCATATAGTCAAAGTGAAGAGGAAAACACAAGAGGTTTAATATCCTGGTAAAAGGAGACAATTGAGTAAAGAAACAGATATATAAAAATTAAGTGGTCAGATTACATTCAGTGGGGGATAGAAGTTTTTAAGGGTAGGATTGAAGTGATAACAGACAGCAGCAGAGACAGAAAGGTGATAAAACTGAATGGATGAAATAGGATTAAGGGAGACATAAATAAATTAAATCAATTGAAACCTTACTTTGTTTCTGCCATGTAATTATATACAGTTGGTTTATTTATCATAAAGCTCAGAAAATTACAGCCATTTTCAACAAGCCATGTCTGTTTGAAAAAAAAACAACGAAAAATGTGCCAAACAAACACACACATGTACAAAGGGAATATATTTTTGCAGTTCTCCTGACCTTCCTTGAAGAATTTTCTTTTCTACTAAAAGCATCCCTGTGTCAACTAGAGGAAGCAGCTAGTCCAGGAAAGACATCACATTGTGCTGCTCAAACACATTTTATAGCATGAAAATTCCCTGGAGAAAACTGACTTATCCAAGAGGCCTTTTTCTGGCCTATAGCGGAGGCTTTTTTTATTTTTTTTTTTTTTTGGCAAATCAGCTATGAGGAATCTATCCATCAAATGGGTGGTATTTATATATATATATATTCTATCTTTATGATATAGTAGTTGTAGTAGAATCTAATAGTAGATTCTAGTATTGAGGTTAATCTCAACTAATATATACTTCAAGTGGGTAACAATTATATGTTTTCTATATTTATGATCTGGTAGTTCATCTCAAATATAATTGTACGTGGTTAAATAAGCATGTAGTCAAAGCCAGCAGTTCATTTGCTCATTCCCACAAGGAAGGAAGGAAGTCAACTATTTTTTAAATGCCTGAAGTTAGGTGAGAGGAATATCACAAAGTGCCCCAGAAAGACTAAGCGATGTAACCTGGATATCTACTGTTATCAGTGGAATTATTTATTAACACAGATTCTGGGTGGTTTAATTTCAGGATACAGACTCACATTTCTATTTGTGGCCTCTGCTATTTAGGAATTATAAATTTGCTGTGGAAGGTGCTGGAGAAGCTAAATGCCATCCTAGCTGCACGAAAATAGGCTAAATTAGCAGAAAAATTAGCAAAATAGTAATAAATTCTGTTTGTGATGTCTGTCTTTTATTAATAACAGGTGTGAATTGATGCAGCTGTGGAGGAAAATATTTACCTGATAGTCAGCCCCAGACACATCTGCAGCCTGGGAAACGTGGCCTCAGGAGTTTCCTACTGATTACTAGAAGCACTTAATCTGATTTGTGCTATCAAACATCTTTACAGAGGTCTGTGGCCAATAAGTTCACTTTCTTATCATATTTTTATGAGTCAGGCACCATCATAGGCATGGAGTGGGATACATTGGCCAGCGAAGAGAAGAGCATAGTGGCAAGGATTTCAGTAAGTTATCACACATTTTGCCAAGCCAATGGCCTTTTCTATTACTGCTTATTTCATCCTTCCTAAAACTTTTATTTTTTCCACATCCATTTGTGGTACTCAGTTAACCAGGAAATACCATGAATAAATATGATATCTGAGAAACTAAGTCGAAAAAAAAAGTAAAAATTGAATAAATCGTAGAGGATTTGATATTTCTTCCAAGTATAACAATGTTCTGATCTGAAGCTCAAATAATTTATTAGTATGTCACTAGGCTTTTAAGAAGGCCTTAATAACTTTCTAGTGCTATGATAACAGGTTCAGTTTTCCCCTGAAAAGATAGCTGGAGATAGTTGCAAATTTTCTATTGGATCAGTTAGGGTCATTGCTTTGGAATTTAAATCCAGCTTGCTATTGGATATGTTGTATTTTATTTGCTTATTACAGAAAAAAGATAGTTAAACCATCCAAAGAAAAGCCTGGATTGCTGTTCCAATCCATGTTACATCCTTCTAATAAAACAACTTCAGAGTTTTATCTATTTGACTGGAAGGAAAAAAACCTACTAAGCCAAAGATTTTAAGTCTGAATTAAGGAAACCGATATTGCATAGGAACATTGATTTGTTATGAGGAATAGGTAGTAAAAGATTACATTCTAAGCTCATATTTTGTAAATTAAGAGGGCAAAATACAGCAGATATTGATCTCGGCACAGAAGTAAACAGCAGTTGCAAATACAAATTGCTATTTCACAACACCATTCATGCAATGTGTCCCAAGGAGCTTTACTTGCTGTCAACAAAAAAACAACAAAACTGCTACTGAGCTAGATAAGCCTTAGAAAACAGATGTCTTTTAAGTAGTATTAAAGTCAGAAAGCCAGCTGCTTGGGCACAGCCAAAAGCTGATGCAGGATTTGAGAAAGGGAAAAGCATCTGTCTTTAAGTCACAGACTTATGTGAGATTGGCAAAGGTCGGTATGGGCTTGCTGCCAATAAACCTACTCCACTGAGATGGGGAATAGGACAGATGGAACAAATCTCTCAGATTCTCCTATACTTCTCCAGACTACTACCAGGCAACATCTTTTTGTGCTACTTAAACAGTTAGAATCATTAGGAAAAGGGATGAAGAGTCCCACCCTAAAACAAAAGTGGGAGGAAACAGAAGCACCCATTTGAGGCCCAAGCGTGGAGTAAAGCAAATTCCTTGACAGGTTATACCAGGTCCCAAAACTGTGCTGCATCTGTTTGTACTAGAAAAGAGTTTTAACACCCTTGCTCCCAGGCTGCTGCTGTTTAAGTATTCTGTTGCAAGCTTGTATGGGTTTGTGTAATCTATCAAGCCAAGAAGGAAAGTGCATATGTACATAAAGGATTCTGCTTGACTGAATTGAGGACTTCCTGCATCAAATGAAATAGTACTATGCCTGTGTGAAAAGGCATCACATCTCTGGGAATCAGTATTGGCTGTCTTTTCATTATTCTGGCTGGTCACAGAGTGAGTGGTAATTTGTCCTACCCTGTTCCCCACCTTACACCTGTCACTTTTCTCTTTGCCTTCTCTGTTCACTTCCCTTTGCTCACATTTCTTTCCACTTAACTTATTTTCTCTTAAGTAAACCTCAGTTCTTACAAATGATTACATACACGTGTATGCACCCTGTGTGAACCAAATGGAAACTAAAAGTGTGATGGCTGATCTATTTGTATGTCATACTTTCTTTTTCATGTTTATCTTACCAATCAGATGAAAGTTATTGAGAACAGGGAGTGCTGTGATGATGTTTTTACACTTTGGCAAGCACTACTACTCAGTTTGTCCCTGAAACTATATATTACATTTATTATAGTGTTAATGGTGTGTCTAATATAATTAATAATTCTGAGCTTAGAAAAGTACAAAAGTTCCATAAAAATGCAAAATATGAAAAAGTTAAGATATAAGGCTGTAGTATTTAAAAATAATAAACCAATAAAGAACTATCTAGAATATAGAAAAGCAAACGATTTTTCAGGAAGGAAGATATTTTCAGGCAGTGACAGCAAATCATTTATTTGTCAAAGCACACATTTTGGTAAAATGTATGCATATGAAATACTGTATAGAAACCAAGCCTTTTCAAAATGCTTTTTTATGAAGAAAAGCAACTAACCAGTAGTCAAATGTCAGTGACAGAAATAAGGATGCTTCAGGAAAATAAAAATCCAGTTGAATGTCATCGTTAGCAAAAATATGTATCTCGCATACAAGCTTTCCTAAATGCAGTGGAGAGCTATGGTGTTTACAAAGCACTGCAGTAAGTGTGAACGTTGTGTGGCTTAATGTCTTCATCCACTGAATTTTCAAACAATGTAGAGACATCCCTTTTTCTGTATATCTTTCAAGTATAAAATGAAAGACTTTGCAATCTGTTCAAGATTTTTGAGGTGACTGAGTTTGAGCAGTGATAGGAATCTTGATTTCCTAACTTACTGATGAGTGCCCTGTCAGCTCTACAAATAACCCATCATTTACTCTGCAGGTATAAGTACCATTTGCAATCTTACTTATCCAAAGCAAACATTTGTTGATGAATGATGCACATTTGTCTTTCATAACATGCAGAAGCTTTCTGTTAGTAGTTCAGTTATGAGGGAGGGACCTGAGATGCCTGTGCAGGCACCTGAGACCATTGTCTTTTCCTGAACAGAGGACAGTTTGGCATATGGGGGTGATATGCCGGCAACATAATACAGGCAGGGAATAAGGTTATACCAAATTGAAACCTTTCCCCTTGTTTTGTGAATATGGTTTCTGTTGTTATCTCTTTGGTAATTCGTTTAGCTGCGAAAACCCACTGTGAAAGCAGATCTCTGTGTGGTGAAAACCAGCAACTTCTTGAGACTGACAGCATGATCTGGTAGAGGGCAGGGCAGCCCTGGAAAGCTAACAGATTGAAGTTTTCCTTACTGAACAGCCATTCTTCTGCAGAAGAATATCCTGTACTTGCTTTGAATGCCCACTTTTGAGAGGAATTAGCTTGGAGATGGAGTGGGTGGAAACTAGTAGTCTAGACACTTGGCTAGAAAAAAACTTTTGACATGCTAACCCCAGGTGACAAAGAAAACTTCACTCGATTTTGAGACTAGCTATAGTTAAATGATGGATTGATTATCTAATATTTTTATATTATATGCAAATGTTTGTTCCAAACTCTAGGAAATCTTCATAGGAACAAGTAAGATTTATAAGGTGCATGTCAAGGATTATCAAAAAGATCACTGCTTTCTTTGAAAGTGTCTCAATCATAGTGTAGCAGAGGTGATGCTGATGGGAGAAGTGGTGTTATCCAATAGCCAGATGAGGTAGCTGTTAAAAGGAATATGGTGAAAAGAAAATAGAGGGAAGGTGAAAATTGAACCAGATGAAAAAGAACAATTTAAACACATAGAAAATTTGTTTTGCAAATAAAAAATAAAAGAAAGAGAAGGATCAAGATTAAAAGCAGAGGTGGAACAGATGAAATAGGAGTAAAGAAAGCCTTTGAGGCTAGAACACTACTTTGCAGTTGTCCCAGTTAGTTAAAGAATCCGAGCCCAGTTCATCACTGTCTGGGTATAACCCAAACTGTGTATTCTACACCCTCTATGTAATTTCCCAGGAACTGTTAACAACAGACCATTCGAAGCAGCTGCCCAGAGCACACCCGACCCCTCAGGCTATAAGCTGGGTTTTAAGAGGCCTGTGAGATAGGAGGATGTTCCTGTCCTCACACCCAGGACTCATAATCACCCATTGTGGAACTCTCCACCCTGGGGGAGGTACTGGGCATTCCTGCCTGAACCTGGGTATATATAATCTTGGGGTCTGGGGACTTCTGGTACAAGTCCTGGGATCCAGAGGAGGACCAGAACTTCGACCGGACTGTGGCCACCGCTCTCAACCAGACTGTGATCCCCACTCTCACCAACAGGTTTTTCCTCTCCTTTAACTTCAGACTCAGGGGGACCACGTGGTGCTGGGCCAGGGGCCAACGAACACCATTCTATTCGTGCTCCAGGGTACTAAGTGCTGTGGGTTAAAACCAATTGTCTGCATAATTGTATTTATTGTATTATTTTCATTAAATTGTAATTCTGATTTATAATCTCTTTTTAGTTGGGTTCATTTCTCCTGCCGGTTTACCTTTAAACCAGCACAGCAATACACTAGAATTGCAAAATAATGTTTCAAACTGTCATTAATTTTGATAAAATATTAGGGTATTTGTGAGGCAGGTTTCCAAAACTGACTGATAACATATGTCTTTTATGAGTCTGTAGCACTCAACAGCAGCGTGTTACATGCGATGCAGATGCATACACATTTCAAGGATAGTGATCACTTCCCACATGTCAGAGATTCAGAATCAGCTATGCTAAGCATAAAACTAAGGAAAAAAAAAACAAACCCACCAGCAGAAAAAATTTAGTATAAGAAAAATGTGTATGTCATAAAAATTGAACTATTCTGTGAAAATATATCACAGAGAGGAAAATTTTCTTCCATCTTGTCTATTCTTAAGCTTCACTAATGTTACTACTCATGAATCTTGAGCTGTTTAATTCCTGATACCATTCAGAAGTAATATGAGTGAAAATTTCTTTTTCTTAAAGGGAAATTTCATACCCATGATGTTGTCCCTATGAATCAACTTAAAAATAAATGCAAATACTAAATTTTTGTGTGACTGGCTGTGGTTTTGGATGCAGAATATCACAGCCTCCAAGACTTTGGGATAAAAGGGCTATAGAGAAGATCAATAGTAAATCTGTTTGGATGTGGTGTTTATCCAGCTTTCCAACTGAATGTGCAGCAGGAGCAAGAACTAAGACATGTGACCAGGACTGGAGTCAGAACTGGAAACAGTGCAGGGAGGAAGAACAATTCATAGGCAGAAAAGAGGGTTCTGGAGAGAAGGCAAACCTGTTGGTGATTTGCAGAAGGTGGCATTGCACAGGTAGTGGCCGTACAGCCTTAAGGATGTTATGTACACCACAGCTGGCACCATAGTAGGGTAGCTTAGATAACTGTTTCAAAGAGTTATGCCTGTGAATTGTTTCCATTGAGTTGTAATAAATCATCACACAGCAATGTATGCCAAATGTCACCACCAGTTTATTTAATTGTAAATTTGGAATAGGTTACTGGAGGTAGGCAGTAAAAGACAACCAGATAGAAAATTAGTGTCAGCCTTTCTTTGTATGTTGTTGCCTGATAAATCTGCATAACTGCTTAACCTAATGAGAACTGCCCTAATGCTTATTTGGATCTTGTATCTTTTTGCAGAAAAGTATTCTATATTAAAGCTACTTATCAATTATTGACATTTTAGGCCTTGATTCTTCCAGTTGTAGATGATTATTTCGGTTAAGTTTTAGGAATAGGAACCTAAAGAGAGAAGAAGATATCACAAATCTTGAATTCCAAGGCTATTCTATCATTTTTTCAACTAGAAAAAAAATCTCCCCTTTTGGAAAACCTGCAGTATGATTTTATTTTTAGACAAAGAAAAAAAAGTAATCAAAATCTGTGCATAAAATTAAGTTTATGTAACTCTAAATGAAATTAAAAGAAGAAAGTATTCCTAAAGTAGCCTGCTACCTGGTGCATAATTGATACATTACTGATAGAGATATACATTTCTTTGCCAGAAGGCAGAAGTTTTTTTTGAGAAGACATGTTTAGGCACTGAGTCTTTGCTTTAAAGGGACCTTTTGATATCATAAGAAGCAGTTTTACGTTAGCTGTGGTATTATCTTTGCTGTGAAATGCAGTAATAGTACAATTTTAATTGGCCTTTGAAAATGGTAGTTTTCAAATGGTAATCTACAAGAGGGCTTAAAATCCTTAGAAAATGAGGGCTGATGTTTTAATTATAATGACGTCTTGCTTGAAGAATTGATACAAGCTAAGTGTTTGTCTAATTAATGTGATTAAGCAATCAGAAAATGGCCCCTCTTACAGTTTGCATTTTGTGAGGGAATCATGCATATTTTGAGAGCCAGTGAAAGTGGGTGCATAGAAGCAAACAATAAGAAAAACCTTTCTCTTCATTGCTAATATCTATCAGCCCATTCTATGATATGAAGAACTTCAACAATGAGAGCCAACAAATACACATTTTTCCTTGTAATTGCTTCTAGTTCCATTATGAACCATGTGTAATTAAGTTCTGCAAGCTGTAAAGAGGGGAAAGAAGTTTTAGAGATCTGGACAAGATAAACCACAAGGATTGCCCTTTTTTTGTCAGTGGAACTACAGAAGTCTCAGAAATGTTTCATAAATGTATGAAAAAAACACAGTTTAGAAAAATAAGTCACTCCTTAGATGTACAATATTACTAAGTTACAATAATCAAATTATCTAAAACTGAAAAAAGGTGTATTGCCAGAATGAATGAGTGTTGAATAAAATATTGTATATTTTTCAAAGCTAAAAAGTATTCACAGCCTCATATTATAGCTGAAAGAAATGAAAATAGAGAAACAAAGTGAAACTCCAACACAGTGCAGTTTCCACCACACTGATAGCTTTAGTGCCTGTAAACAGGTAAAAAACCAACCTTTTTTTTGAGGACCTTTTGCAAGAAACAAAAACTATTCCATCTGTAAATAAATGGGAGATTTTAGAAATGAAATGTCAATTTTATTTAATTCAAATAGCTATTAGAAGGTTTCATCTGTATGTATGCAAAGCACAATCTCCTCAACTAAAACCTCTTAAGAGATATTATTGAGTAGAATTGAGCTCAAAGAGACTTCTCTTAAATACAAAGTAGGTCGATAATATACACAAAAATCCCTCTATAAACACAAACATAGTGAATGTCGGACAAGGAGTTTTCTTAAAAGCATTGCCATCTGTAGTATTTAGCCAGGATAACACCACAAGAAAAAGGTGGTTGTATTTTTTTTTAGAGATTCTGTCTTTTATTGTCCTTTATTTTTTGAATATTTTTGGCATTCTGTTTAACATTTCAAGTGTTAAAGCTGAACCCAAGCATATACCTCTTTTTAAGTTATAAAAATGGTCTTACCTGTTTTAGTTGCATGCTATTCATTTTCTGTGGAAGTTGGCAATTTTAAAGTTATTGATTTAAATAGCAGCATTTAAAAGCAGTGCAATTTGCAAACATTTCCAGTAGCTGAGTTAGAACTTGGAAAGAATGTTGCAAGCTATAATGAAAATTCCAGTTTCTCTCACTTCTTATCATGCTGTCACATTCTGCATTCTTGATGCAGACGGAAAATCATTATGCAGATATTATGGTACAGCCACTGTCTTGCCAAGAAGTATAGTGCCATCATTTTAACAGCAGAGCTTTTATACTGTACTACAGTTACTTTTTTTTCAGTAAGGATTTACAAACATTCCCAACTGCATATTAGACCAAGGTATAACCCTAACACACACTTTCCAAATAAAAGCAGAATAAAAGGGAAGCTAAACAACAGCCGAAAGTACCTGTCTTACGCAAAGAGAAAAAAACAGGTAACGCATGCTGGAAGGTGCTGGGGCACGTCATTTTCTGCTTTTTTTAGTTCAGTGGTAGACAATAGCATACTGAGCCAAAACCTTAGAAAGAAGTCTGTTTTAGGCTACTGCTTATTCCTATTTGATGAAAGACAGAAAAGCAACAGGACCAAATATCATTCAGGTGTGCTCAGAGTCGAAATTCTTTACAGACCACTAACTTCATGATGAGTAAGCTCTTGCAGAAGCAGATAGCTCCATTCACACTCAAAAAATGTGTAATTCATATCATCTGGCAAATAGCTCAAAATCTGAAATGAGCACCCTTTCCTCTTTCTATACAGTTGCTTTTCATTGCTATTTGCCGAGGCTAGATATTTTAAAACTAATGCATTAGACCTGGTGACTCTCATGTTACATAGTTACTCAACTTCAGTGATTTAAAAGAAATATTTGTAGGCATATCTTTGCTGTAGAATCAATCAGGTAATTCAACACATGGGTTAGCCCCAAGGAAGAATGGAAATACTGGAAGCTACACTTGAGTCACCCTCTCCTGATGTGAGTGACATTGGCTCTATAGGTTACTGGGACTTTTGAGGTCATATTCTTTGTTCCATATCTTTGAGGTAATTTTTTTTTTTTCCCCATATCTTTGTGATCGTACCTTTTGCTTTGACATACTGCTTCTGTAGAAGCCAATGACAGTGAAAATGCAGCCCACGCTCTCAGTCTGGCTAAGTTACCTGCACTCAAAAGAGCATTCCGTTGAAGCCTAGTGCTTCAGACAGGAGAAGCAGTATTCTCATCTATCACAAAATAGAAACAAAGTTTTCTGCAGATGTGTAGAAAAATATTCAGTAAATGCATTAAAAAATTAACTATTTTAGGCGAATAGTTACTTTAGCAGAAAATTCAGTTAGGAAAACACACCTAACATTATTTTTCCCAAACAAATCAAGGAGTTTGTGTGCATACATCTAAACCAAGGCAGATGCTTGTTTCACTGGCTGATTGGCATAGTCCTACATACATAGACACTTAAAAACCTTAGTAGCTGCTAAGTTCAAGATAAGCTCCATCTTTCATATGGAACTTCATGCATCTCACTGAATCACAACAGTTTTGATTTTGAGCTGAACCTTGGTGGAAGGTTGGGTGCGAAGGCAAGCTCAAGGTCAGAGATAGTATTGAGTCCTACTTGTTACCTTCCTAAGTAATTATACAAGGAGTGTCTGTCTCTTCTTTGTCAGGACGGTTCTGGAATTCATTTCTCACAGAGTCTCAGTGTATGTACAACAATGTTCGTCAATAGTGCAGATCAGTTTTGCTAGTTAGGCAAAGTAAAAGCAGGTGTAATGATTAGTAATTCCATTATTGGTCAGAACATACAGTGAAACCCACTAAGTATTTGCACCCTGATCTAGAGTTACATGGGTCTCTGTCTGGTGCCTGAAAGACATGGATCATGCGAAAATCTTTGAAATATTACTTGACAAATGGCTAACTACATCTGACAGATCCTTTATCCAAACACTGGATAGTATCACAGTGTTTGGAGACTAGTACTGTAGCCTGGCAGCAACACTGTATTTGGAAAAGTAGCAGAATTATTTTTTCATATAGAGAAAAGAATTATCTCCCCTCCCCCCATGAGGGGGAAAGCACCCAAAAAAAGAAAGAATTAAGTAATTATTACTTTAATTACTCTGCTCCTACTTTGCAGAGAAGAAATTAAAAGTGACTCAGTCATGTTCTCTATGAAGACTGAAACAGATAATGGTAGGTACTCTATCAGATAATTCCTCAACGAAACGAATTCCTTAGTATATAGCAATTCCTCAGACTGCAGGAACCTGTGAATCACAAAAAATGGATAGCAATTCTTCTGTTCACATATGTGAGAAAAGAAAGAGGATGTTCTCATCCTTAGCAGGCTGGAATGGGGGACTTTGTGGTCCCCCAGATTAAGGTTTGCTAGAATCCAAACTTGATGCTGGTTGACAACACACATGTAAACCCATTTGAGTGGAAGTTATTATTCAGCATGCAAACTGACCATATTTCATAAATTTAGTGTACTTCATCAGCCCTTTCGTGCCCACGTCTTCATTTTCATTTTTTATTTCTTTAACTAAAAATTAAAACTGAAGGGCTATGTGAGAACAAAGCCAGATTCCAGAGAAACCAGCGAGTCTTGCTTCTTCACCTAAAATATGGAAAAAAGCTTTTAAATTTGCTTAATAATACCAGGACTTTTGCTTTCCATGCACAGCTCTTAAAGGAAGGGACAAAGGAAAGGTAATCTTTGGGGTTTGGATCATTAGTGCCTGTCTCCACCAAAAGACTGCTTCCAAAGTGTCATGCAGCTTTCCTCTCCTTACTTTGCAGAGTAATGCAATCCACGTTGGCTATTCCACTGCCGGATAAACTCCCCTCTTGACCTCTCTGTTCACCAGCCTCCACCCTCAGATTTGTAAACTAACCGCATCTGTACTGAATGGCTGATTCAAGCCCTCACAGCAGGGGTGGAATGTGATTAACAACTCATGAAAGCAGATCATCAACCTGGTTTTACTGGAGGGGGCAAATTTGTTGAATATTTATGGAGCATAACTTTAGCTGATTGTTCAAAAGCTCCAGTATACAAGCCTCTAGAAGACTGTAAAGCGAAAATGACTGTCTCAAACTGAGAAAGGTCCCTCAAAACAAAATATTTAGCAGTGTTCTTATTTAAAAAAATACAACTATGCTCCAGTTCTTACAGCTGCAAACAACATCAGAAACAGTTCAGGCAGACCACTGTACAGAGTGAAATCATAGGCCACAAAAATTTCTTATGTTTTATATCCTGAGGGTAACAGCATAAACACAGTAATGCTTTGCAATTATGCAATGCCTTTGAGCTGAGGAGCCCAAAATATTTTACAAAAGTGGGTAAGAATTATGCTTTTGAAAGACTTACAAACAGCAGTGGGGAGTCTTCCATGTGGAGCTATGTGACAAGCTAATTATTTTCTCTATGGTTCTCTGGCTAAAAAAAAATAAAAGAAAAGACAAACCAAAACGTCCATTTGTGTCAATAGAAGACTAATTTTTTGTTTTCTTGGTAGAAATGAAAGTCACACAAATTTGTTTTTTCCATGTAAAATGAAACATTTTATTATTTGGCAAGTTGATCTCTTTTTCTAATATATCTTTTATTCAAAATGTTTCAATAACAAATCAATAATGTAATTTTTTAAATAGTGACATGATTGACATTTTTATCTCATGTTCAGGTCTCATGATTTAGATACAAATTCATTTAATATTTCTGTTTTTCTTATTTCTAATCAATGAGACTCTGTTCCACTCTGCTCCCATTTATGTCGTTAATGCTTCTACACCCTGCATTTGCACGAGTAACTGGTCCTACTGTGTAATGATTGATGTAGCAATTCAGACTGAAGCAGTGTCATGATGCTTGAAATACACTTAATTGTATTGCAAGCCAAGCCACAGAGGGGATGGATAGAGCTTCAAGGCAAGCAGTAACTCCAGTTATTAAGAAGCTGTGAAAAATGCTAATGGTAAAGGCTATCCATATTTATTGCAAAACGAATCTGAAAATCTGAAATTATCCTTGTCAATCTTCTAGAAGTCTAAAACAATTGCATTAAACAGAATAAAAGACAAAAAGCTATGAAAAATTTGACTGAAATGTGTTTCATTAGTATTTTGAAATTTCCAGGGTTTTTTTTTATACTAGCTGTGAGTAGATGGGAAACTGGAAAAAAGAAAATTAAAAACTAAAAAGGGAAAATAAACTCTTTGGTTCTCCAGGAAAGCATTGCTGTTGGCCTAGGAAAGCCTCAAGCATGTAAGCGTGACTATTCTTCTATTGTATTCTGGGAGTATGGCATGTGCTCAGCTCTGGCTTTAGCTTTCTCCACTTATGGAAACTTTAATGACAAGGGCCCTGAAAATGAGTATAGCACCTAACATTTGTGAGCTGAAGTTCTTAATTTTAGTCAAGTCTCTCCTAATTCTAAATAAATTGACAGTTTCTAGGAAATAGCTTTTGATGGCTTATGCTCATATAAGGTATTTGACCATATAGTGTTGTCCTCAAGTTAGCCTCTCCGGACTTGAGCTTGGGAGCAATTAAAGACATTAGTGTTAGGAATCAGTTACAGTTTTTACTAGGGTCTTGTGCCAGATGTAAGACATGAAGAGTTTATTCTGGACAGAAATTATAGCTAAAGACTTGTCAGTGGTGAGTGTTAAGCACAGTGAAGAGCTCAAAACGTGAAGAAAGGGGAGACCCTTAGCAAAGGAACCATCTGAAATACTAAAAGCTTTCTACTTTGGTTTTCAGTAATATGTGAACACATGTGCAGATGTAACTATACACACAGATGCACACTCTATTTTTACTCTGATTAGATTTTCTTATGTGTATAGAGATCTCAAAAAATTTCTCCAAACCAAGCACCTTTTAGTGCAGAGAGAGGAAACAGCAAAAAATACAAGCTGTGATACAAGGAATCAACTTCTCAGACATTATTGCAAACAACTTTTTTGCCATCAAAATGCCACAAAGTCAAGGCAAGTCTAATGACTATGAACACACACTCGGTCACTGAATCCTGTCAGCTGTTCTTATTCTTCAGAGTCTGACAAAGTGAAGACAGAAGGTTTTCCACAGTATTTCTGACTTCCCTTATCTAATCACATCTAAAAATGAATAGGCAGAGAAAATAATTCCATTTTTGACTCTAAGAATCCCTTTAATATTTGGATTTGGGTCAGAAGTATTGCAAGGTTGTTTTCATTGTGCAGATTTTTTTCTCATTATGAATTTTTGATATAAGAGCAATCTGATTTTCCTTTTTCCTCAGAGGTAAGTCTCTTTTCTGAAAATTCATCTCTGTGGACCAAAATGGAGAATTTATTATTTGTGACTACATGTATAAATATGAAAGATCAGAATATGTTTTGCTACTTATATTCATGTTTGAAAGAGTAGATCCATTCAAGATGCACTGCCTCACTATTCTTTTTTTGTAGGAAAGTATAATGTGCTTGTGGTTAAATATCCTCAGAAGATTCCTCCTCTTCTTCTTTTTTTATAGCTGTGTTTCATATTTCCCACAGCCATGAAAGACCACACAAATAAAATACTCCTGTAAAAATGAACAGCTCAGTATCACAGAAATGATCTTAGTTAATTTAAGCACAGAACAGTTCTCAAACATGGTATTAATTTTTAATGTGAGATACTCAGTGTCTCTTTTTCTCTTGCCTTCAAGAAGAAAAGGAGATGATGCTTTGTTTAAAAAATTAAAGAGGACATGCCAGTAAACTTATATTGCTCAAAGTTATTCTGTAATGCAGGATTAAAAAAGTAGTTATTTACCTAAGGAAAAAAGAGCCTTCCCACCAAACTCATACTGCTTGGTGATTTATAAAGCAGGATAAATACTGTAAAAAACCCCAAGTATATTTGTATTTTTTTTTCAAGTACCAAAGCTGTGATCACATTCTTTTTATATCTTGTTTTCAAAAACACTCCAGCAACATTTTTTTCCTGGAAGAAACATGTATAAAAATAGAAAAATGTTAGTATAACTATTTCAGAATGTGTGTGGAAAGAAAATTTTTGTTTCATTTTGCAAGCTTTTGTATATAAAATATATTTCCCAGACTCAATAAAATACTTAGGCAGATGCTTAAGTCTCATTATTTTTATAATTTATGCTAAAATACTCTCCTATGAAATTGAGAAATAACTTGAAACTGTGATGTTACTCTAAAGTTTCATTAAATTATTGGAAGGATGAATTCCATATCTGTAGATAAAACCAGAACACAGATGGTAGGTAGTGGAAGGGATAAAATATGGAAACCATGTGTCACATGAAATTTTTGCCTTCCATTCAAGATTAATTTAATTCTGAAAGTCAAGGTCTCACAATGGACTTGTAAGCAAGTCACAAATTAAGGTTTCTTAAATTGAAATTACTCAGTAGTTAAGTTTGAAAACCACAAATTGCGATAAGTTCAGAATTTTCAAGCTGGCAGAATCCCCCTATATAAATTATTTATGCTAATTTCTTTCATCTAATAGTTAGAAAATTATCCACTTACAAGAAACAGAGAATTTTTTCCAATGAAGCATATAGGTATGTGAAATTAATTCCAAGGTTTTCTTCTTTGGTAGTGATGAGTCAAATTTCTGTTTAAGGACAACTGTTGTTCTTCTTTAAATTCCTGATTAGTCATGACCAGATTTTTTATATTTGTGGCATTTTTAGTACTGTAGTTTTTTTCTGCTTTAAACAGAATTGCTCTGTTTATTAGCAGATTAATTCTGGTAATAGCCAGTGATGACCAGGGCCAGCTCAGGCAAAGACTACAAGTATATAAAAGAATTCGTTTGGGGCCTTGTCAGTACCTGTTCAAGTCATTAGTTCATCCAATAACTCTTAAAGTCAACAGAAGATCTTCCAACGGACTTTGGCTGCATTCCTTAGAAAGGAGAATCCGTATTTTTATGGAAATCGTGGCTGCATTGAGAGCTAAAATGATTGGTGGGTGAGATATCTGCAAGTTCCTTGTTCTCTGAAGTCACCACATTCCTTAACTGAGACTCACTTCCTGATAAACTCATTACTTTTCTTGATAGATTATTCCATTTTTATCACAAGCAAATCGTATCTAAAAATATTTTCAAAAAGTGGCTAAACTATCTATTCATTAATGTTCTGTTGTACAGTCCATATTCATGTCAGACTTCAGTTCTTACATTCTCAAATAAAAATTATTAATGTGTACAGTCTGACAGAAACTATCACCCTCTCAAGGCAACTGAGTTCAGTAATTCCCATGCTTTCTTGGTATATTTAGGTATGAATACCATACAAATTTCTCTCTATTACTGTTTTTAGGTATTTCTTTTTCTCCTTCTTGTTTTCTTCCTCTTTCTATTTCTGTCTTTTCTTCCTTCCTCCTTCTCTCTTTCCCTTTTCCTTTTGATTTAAGAAAAAAAGTATAGACAATTTTTACTTATAATTTTTGTGCAGAAATGACAATTATTGCTTGATGTCATTCTCTTATTTTGGTACTGATACGATGTTAGTCTTGGATATTCAATTGGTTCTGCTGATCTCAAAAACTGAAGGACTCAAAATAGCCGAAAGTAAATCTCTAGTGTTTAGTTAATCATCAAAGTAAGGAAAACACTGGGCAGGCTGTTTAAAGCAAAGCAAGCACACTAACCATAGCCTTTGGGATATTTTCCCATGATTTGCTTGTACTGGAATTTTCAAGTTGAAATTTAAAAGCTGAGAATATCTTTGCTCGTTTCCTGCTACTCAGAGTAGCATAATAGCTTCCCATGTAAGCATTCTCAGTAAGCAAAAATATCTGTAACTCTATATAGTTGCTACCACATTATAGAGTTCCATGGAGTTATGTTTTTTTCAAACTTCGTTCTAATGCTTTAGATTCTGAACAGTCCTAGGTAGTTTCAGCCATCGTATAATTTAACACTGAGTCATTGTACATTCCTAAAAGAAACCTTCTCTTATGCATGATTACATATGGTGAAAATGGATAGGTTAATTTTGCAACATGAATTTTCCATGGTAGCTGTTCTGCTACTATTTCAGTCTGTTTTTAATGATATACTCACTGCAACAGCCCTCTTATATACAATTACAATTTTGAAAAGTGTCTAATTTTGGTTACAGCTATATACATCATCTCAGACTGTCTCCCGTGGAATGGAAGAGTGTGCATGAACATTTTTGTGTATTTCTAGACCCAAACAAAGTTGTTTGATAGAATGTGCCACATTACAGGTATTGCTATTAAGCAGGGATGAAAATTAAAGGTTTTGACAGTTTCTCAACCGTCCAATGTTTCTTTTGCATTTGCTCACTTGTTTCATTTTCTAAGCTGTTGTGCAGCCAAACAGAGTGGAGCTGCTTTATATATATAAATATGATTTATATAAGACAATGGCTGGGTCCGGGAGGTTCATTTGCCCCACAGAAGCAAAGAATCTGCTTTTACTTTTGCACACCTAATGAAAAAAAATGCTGTTGCTGTCAAATTTAAAAACATTTAAAAATAAAATTCAACTTAAACTTCTCTGTTTTTACTCAAACCTGAGTAGAGAGAATTTACGTTAGGTAGCCATCTTTTGTCTGCTCAGTAAAATGGAAGGCTAAATGCGCAGAGACTGAAATACTAAAACAGTCATTTAATCTGAAATTAATGGAGCTAGAAGGTGCTGTACAACATCCCACTTTAAGTTGCAGCGACAACTTAAAGGAGAGAGTCTGTTATTCTCAAATTTGCCAATAGGTCGAAAAAAAATTGCTATACAATGAGGAGCAGTAACTGTGAGAGGTTAGTCAGACAAGAGAAACACAAAAACTTCTGTGTTGGAACTTCTTTTCATTCTACAAAGAAACAGCTTTGGATCGTCCCTATGTGGAGAATGATAGAGATAAGAAGTTCTCTGGTGGTAAGCATCTGGAATGGGAGGGAAGATCATAGGATATTGTGGGATTCTCTTTGTTTCTTTCTCTAACTGTGTGTGTCTTTGCTGGTTTTTGAAGCTTTTCCAAACCCCAAAGCTTCTGAGGTTCTTGCATCACTCATTTGAATGGGGTTTTTTTTGGATTTTTTTTTTATATAACAATGTCAGAGCAATGTGTGTGTATGTTAACACAGGAGAATATAAGTGCTGGGCCCCTAATTAGATTCATATTCATACTGAAATTTTAAAAAGCCCCCAGTACAAATGAGTTACTGCAATGATTACTTCTCTCTTGATGGGAAAAGATAGCAGTTGTTCCGCTATGTACTAGTCCTGAGCCAAGGATATCCACAGATTCAAGTTTAACTGAAGTTCAGATCGATTGTGACATAATGAACTTGATTCATCAGTGCTGCCTTGAGTAAACCAAGGCTCCCCCACTAAGTTTCAGACTGTCTTGGAAGATCCCTGCAAACTCACTATATGTGTGGTAGTGTTGTTTGAAATCAATTAATAGCCTTCAGAGTCTTTAGTACTAAAAGATGTTGTACTTTACTGGAGAATGACCAAGTAAATATTGGAGTGCTGCCATCCAAGTCAAAAGAGAGAGAAACCTATTAATGGAGCCAATTTGCTGTAGGGAACTACTTTAGGGGGTGGGAGGAAAGAGTTTAGAGCACAAGGGAACAAACCCAAACATACCTTATATTTGTTCAGCACTCTCTAGGTCATTCTCCAGTGGCTTTACCTTTAATGCTGAACATTTAATTTTTTTTTGTAGACAAACAAGAACTCAGTAAATATTCTATTTTCAAGGTCTCTGTTCTCCCCACTCATCACGTATTCTTTGATCAGTGGGAAACAGAGGCAAAGGCAATGCTATAGGGACTGATCTAGAAAGCTAGATAATTTTATTTACATAAATAGAAATAGACAAATCTATGCTAACAATAGGGGCTGTACATGGACATGTTTAAAAGATAACTTAGGAAATGTCAGCTTGTCTGTACATGAGGGCTATTCATACAACTATTTTTGCTAATAAGGAGGCAAAAGAAACCTGTAAAATAGTAAACTAATTATCAGCTTGGATGGAAAAGGAATCACACATTTGACATCTGATTTACAGGCAATTGATATAGCAATTTGTTGAAAACTCTGTTGAAGAATACTATTTTCTTTTAGTATCTTAAATGTTTTATTGATTTCTATCTGGAGAACAGGATTTGAAATTGGAAGTCAAAATCCAGTGATTTTTCACACTTGTTTCCATAAGAAATCAAGTCTTTCTCAGTCAGTAGGTCTGACTTCCTGTCTGTTTAAATGGCAGTTACTGAAAATGTGATTTTTTACCCCCTGAGACTTAAAAGGGGCTATCATTTCCCAAAAAGCCTAATTAAGTGTGAAATTTTGAAATATGTTAGAGTATTTCTCCAACTTAATTTTGTATTGAGATGTGCATGTGTAGTATATCTTCATAAAGCTTAAACAAAAGTTGATAGATTGAATACAAAAGTGACTTAGAATGTGTCATCAATCATGAAAAACCCACGGCAAAATCTTTCTAGTTTATTAAACCAAAGTCTGGGACAAGAATTCACTTGTATGGACAATTATGTTCATAAAACCTGCTTTTACTTGGTTGTGATGAACAAAATGTTTACAAGATTAAGGCACTTCGGTGGTCACTGTTTGAGTTAAATTGAGCTTAGAAACATATTTCTATGGCCTGTGCTTTACATAGTATCAAATCAGCTGAACATTGTTAGACCCCAACTGTTCTCCACTGCCACTTTCCACGGGCTTACCTGCATTTTCAATACCAGGAGGTGCTTTTCTGCCTGTACAAGTTGGTTTCTCTGTCTGTAATTGCTTTGTTCATGTCTGGAGTAGCATAAACAAGATTCCAATGCTGCAACTTATTCAGGCTACAATTTTTTTTTTTTTTTTCAGTCCAATATCAGTAGCTGCAAGTTTTTCTAAGTCATAACTTGCACAAATTTTCTCACGATCACTGCGTATTACATCCCTTCTGAGTGTAGCTGTAATCACTGGTCATTTGCCAGTGACATGACTGGCTAAATATGAAAGTGGTCTTTCAAGATTTAAAGCTATATGCAATGCAATTATAAACTGTATAAATTCAAAGAGATTATGCATGCCTACAAATGAATGTGATTTACAAGTGCATGGGTCATAATGGGTGGCAGGAAATAACAAAAGATTAATAAAATGTTGTAAATTAAATGTAAGATTAAATATAGAAAATCTGACAATACCCATGTATGCTTGTTAGAGGGGTTTTTTCTGCTGTTTTTCTACTTTTTTTTTTTTCAGTCCTCTGTCAGCTATGTAATTTTACATCCTAATTTCTAATTTGGATGAATTTGGCAGCAGATGTAGAGCATGGATGGACTTTACCTTGACATTTTTGTTTGGAAGTGCTGAATATTGACAGAAACTGTCATTATTTGCTTATTCATTGTCATCATTATAGTAAATACATCTTCGTATGGATCCCTGCAATGTTTTAACTCCTTTTTTTTTCCCCTGATTATCACACTTTTTCAAATATAATTTGTAAGAAACACATGCTGAAAAATTCATTTTTTTAGAAAATTTTGTGATTTTTCTTACATCAAGAGCACTATTCGCTTTTTTTTTTTCTGAAAAATAACCAATGTCCCTTGGTCAGGATCTTTACCAAAATGTCAGTGTAACCTAAAATGAGAAACATTTTGACTACTGGACATAAATAAGTTTCAGGATTCCAAAGCCATGTTTTACCTTGGCAGCTGCCTTGGTTAGTTTCACTGGAAAATGCTTTAAGTTGCATGAGTGAGAAAGAAGACTGACTCCAGACTGTATGAAGGGTTTGGATTTGTGATTGGCTTATTTTTCACCCCTCCACTGTTGGGCTTGGGACTTGTCAGGGCATTTACACAAACTCCTTTTGTAAAATGCCTTAATATTTTAGGAGGAGTATATACATACAGAGGAAGGTGGATTCAGCTACCAAAAGAAACTTTTTGTTCTAATAAACACTTTGATTTGCTTAATCTGTAACCTACAGGGGAATACCATTCAGTGGGTTGTCAGAGTTCACATGATTCTGTATGTAATTACCTTGGTATTATAATTGCCTGTAACTGCCTATGCTGGAAATGAAGTAAGTTTCTGACCAGGGGGGATGTTTTTACATTATTGCATTATTCATGTTTAAAGCAAGTTGGTGAGGAGTATAATTGGAAAGGAGAAAACAAGGAATTTAGATGAAAGCCCTTTATAGTAAAAGAATTTGGGTTTGTAAGATTTGGTTTTGTATGGCAAGATTGTTGTGAGGCAGATTAACACATTTCCTATCCTATAGAATCATCATTTCTTCTCTGAAAAAAAATTAAAATTTAATAACTGGGAAGATTTTGGAAAGACTCTTGACTTACAAACAATTCCTGAAAATAATGTGTTTCGGAACAAAACACACATAATTTTTAGAGTCTACAGATTTATGTACCACATTGCAAAATAATAGTAATTCAGAGAGTGATATTATAGCACTAATCAGCATGCAATGAAACTTAATGTGGTCTCAGTGCGCTTGCAAACTGGTTTTCTCTGTTTTTCTGAAGAAGGAGAATCTGCTTCTTCAAAGTTCACAGGAAAGGTCATAAAATCAGATAAGATTAGAAATCTAGGAAGTTCCACACGTGTGTTAGCAGAATTCCCTGTTTTAATTACTTTCTACTAATAATATAATTTAAATTAACAGCTGTTCTGACTTTTCGTCACATTTTCCATTAAAGTTCACATCGAGAATAAAAAAACCCCAACTGAACGATCAGTAAACGTTTCAATAGGCAATAACTAGCCATTGTGGAACAAGTGAATGGGTTGGTTCTCATTTGAAACATTACTATCTCATATTTTCTTCTTTTGTGACCTGAATTTTTTGTACCACGTGTGACTTTTGTCAGCTACATAATTCTAAAATCAATTTTTCAAATTCTGGAATGAATTAACAATTTACAGGAATTTTAAAACACTTAAACACTGAATTCTGAGAATGTAAGGGTTTTTTTTTTAATTCTAACTTACTACCTTCCTGATGTTTCACCTTTCATCTTTCTATATGACCTCAATAACACACAGGTATTTAATTTTAATTAAAGATAGAACACATTTTGGAAGTTCATGTCTTTGTGAAGAATATACCCCATTAACTGCTTTAGCAGTTACAGCAAAGAATTCAAGAATTGAGAGGAAAAAAAAGGTATGTCTCCTTACAGATTAATGGTTCTCTCATTTATTCATAAAATATTTATTCTAAAATAAAACTGCTCTTATGATTTCCCGTTTGCCATATGTCCACAGAGGCTCAGTTGTCTCTACGAACAATATTTATTCTTACAAAAGTTTCTTTTATGACTTGACTATGAACAGTATCTTATACTGAGCACCTGACCCATGTGAAGTAATTAGAATTGGTCAAAACTGTGCTTTGGGCACATACAAAACAATCACGAGCTCTCCCTGAGTCCCTCAAGAAGAGGTAGTAACTTAGGGGGAAAAAAATCATGGAATTTTTTAATAGTTTTAGTGCTTTGAGACTTGGCTATACTAGCTTAGCCCACAGCATCATTCCTGAATATATTAAGCTACTGAAAGATTTAATGACTGAGATTTTAGATTAAATTGCATTTTATCACATTCATGTGTGTAATTGTGTGAGCATGCACAGAATTTGTTGCAAAGAAATGCTGCAAACCATGGCTGAGTCATCAAATGCCTTTGTATTAGGGCACTGGTAAGGAGTTTTGGAAAGAACAATGTCTTATTCCACACATTTTTCAATATATGTTTTTTTATTTCTCTCATTCTCTCCAATTTGTGTTGTCTTGCATTTTCTAAAGGCATTAGCAATGCTGTCCCAAACTGATCAGGAGAAAACTCTTCAAATGCAAAATTAGAAAATAAGTTTAAAGTAAGAAAAGAAAGTTCAACAGCTTTTTATTATTTTTTTTCTTTTTATTTTTAAAGAGTGCTAGCTTTAACTTGTGCAGCAGCCTTTGTAAACTGGTTCCATACCTGAATCTTAAAGACTTAGAACAGTGTCCACCACCTGCACTAACTGTTGACATAAAACAACAGCATGCTTCTGCTTGGTCTGAGCTGCAAGATGCATGCTCACATTCTTGCCTGGCTTATTTTGTAACTTCAGCAGATATGATCTTTGGAGGAAACCTTGTCTTTGGTTTTACTTGTGAACATATATACTATCACTTATGTGAATTAAATGACAGTGAATAATGAAACATGAACGTAAGCCTGGTTATTTTTTTTTTTTGGACCAAGAGGCTGAATGTTTTGGGAGCCATTGGCAAGTCTCTGCCTCTTGTGAATAAGTGCAGTCACTCTGTACCCACAGTAAATATGAATAGCCTCTGAGCCGCCCTAAGTTGTGGCTGGTAGCTTCAGTTTGCTACAGATAATATACCACTAAAGAATTCCAGGAGATGTCTATCTTCCTGGCCTGTGATGCACTGAGTATGGCATCACAGTTTAGTAGAGGCATCAGAATGGATTACTCTTGGTACATTGCTGCTATTTTCTCTCATTCATGCACTGCTTAAGAGGTATAAACTAGCAAAGAGCAGATGAGAATCTAGCCTTGTCTTTCCCCTTTTTTTCTTTTTTTCTTTTTTTTTTTTTTTTAATTTTGTGAAAAACGTTATTTACGAACACTTGAATATTTGTGAATTGAAAGGTGGATGAATACAAAAGTATGCTGAGTATGACTGAAGGAAAATTGAAAGAGCCAAAGATACAGTCTTGGTGTTACTCTCCTAATTCAACACATGCTCATTTGCTTATTGGAAAAGTGATGAAGATGGAATGTTCTAAGCTATTTTCTCTGCAGAGATTCCAACATTCAATTTAGGACTTCAGTAATACACCTTAAAATAGAAAACCAAACAAATGTGCCTGTGATTGTTTTTCATTATTCATAAAAAGGAAAACTAATTATGAAAATATTTATTTGATGTTTTATTCATGAGCTAAATTTTATAAATTGGTTGCTATAATAATACAGTTATATACCTTTCTCTTTGGTTCCAACAGTTTCTTCTATTTATAGCGATGAAAACTAAACTATAATGATGCAAACAGGGATGAGTGATTAGCATAATGGATGTACTGATCAAACAATTTCTTCAGAATTTTTTTCTCTCTGTTTTCAATAACTATAATTATTTTTTTGGTTCAAAGTAAATTGCAGTAGCAGAAAGTACATCCCTTTGGTGGCTTTTGCATTCTGTTTCAAGTGAAATGCCTGACAATATGCTTCCCTTTGTTCTTCTGTATTAAATACAAATGAGTTTTCACACTTGCAATATTTCAGAATCATTCAAATTATAAACATTAAGTTGTTAAGAAAAGATTTTTACAAAAAAAATTATTTTCATGTATAATACAAGACTTTATTTTCATAATGAAGTCTTATGGTTAATAGACAGCAAAGATTTTTCTTTAACCAACAGCATTTTTAGTTTTTGAGAATTGATTAAACAAATGATGAGATTATAAAATAGAAAGATAGTAAAAAAAGTAATGTTTTTTCAAAATTAACTTATGAAATTAAAACATTGTACAGTTACTGATTTTTTGCCATGTTGAATTAGGAAAAATTATTTATGTCTGCTTACACTGATGGAATCCGAATCCGGTTCTACTCATAAACAAAATAAGGAAATAAGAATGAACCAAATATTACTCTGAAATCATCCTTTAAACCTGACAACTGACAAAATGCAATTCAAGAGATAAAAAAAAAAAAAGAAAAAAACACACTGCACACTGGGAAATAGTTTGCTATTTATAAAATCATGGAATCATTTAGGTTGGAAAAGACCTCTAAGATCATCAAGTCTAATTTTGACCGATTACCACCTTTTCAACCACTGTGGATTTCACTTCCTAATTATTGCATAGGGCCACCTCCATACCAGATTTGTTGCATTCAAAATAATGCTTATGGAATTCAAAAATGAAAGTACAAGTGAGAAAGTGGCATTTTTCCCACTTTGGCTTAATTAAGAGGAAAGGCTTTTGATTTCTGAAGTTTGCTTTTAATAACCCCCTTGTTGGTACAATACAGTTACTTAAATAAGTTTCATGTAATTTTTCCCTGTATCAGTCATGAATAAGGTAACCAAAAAATGTGGTAAGCTGGAGGTAGGGAACCATAACAGCATATAGAAAGGAGGATGAAATACTTTTTGAGGCAGACTTTCTATTCAAGTGTCTTCCAGATTCTGCAGAATCAGATCTATAGGCCCTTAATGTCAGCCCAATATTAATAACTTTATATGAAGTTGTGCCTTATATTATATGAACTTTTAAGTGAATGAAATTGCTTTCATATGACCATAAAATTTGCCAAAAGAAGGAGTTTTAATATTTTAGAATCTGGCAGTTTATCCATTTACCCTAAGGCCTTTTAGGTTGGTATGGACTAGCATCTGGTCTCTGCAAGTCAATCTATGAAGCAGGTTATAAAATTCTGAATTTGACATTTCTGCAAAAGAGTTCTTAATTTTTTATTTTGTTTTTCAAAGATAAAATGTTCATGATCATGTTTCAGCTTCTGAATCTCAGAGGAGGACAAATCCTCTTGGAAAAGTTATTTGGCAACAACCTTTTTCACAACATAGTTTCTCTTCTGTCCTCCATTTTTTAAATTTAATCTGGCTTAAATTCAAGTATCTTCTCCATTTAGCTCCCTTGGGCATCCTGTCTTTGCAGGTTATCAAAGCAGTTTATGTTCTGCCAAACATGAACAGTCAGAGCAGGAATATTGCCATCTTTCTAATGCTTGTATACCAAAAGACTAGGAAGAATTCCCAGGATATTACTTGCTCCTAGATGACTTGTGAATGAAATTCATAATCAGTTAAGCCCTTCAGTTTTCTGAAAACCTTTATTAATCCTACTGTAATGTTAACTAAAAAGCATAGTGTAATAGTATTGACTGACTGGAGCTCCACAGGACCTTCTTTTTATCAAAAATTCTTCTCACTCAACGAGGATCTTCATTTAAACAGATAATATTAAAATGCCTGTGTGGTTAAGAAGTGCCTACTGCATTTAATATAGTCCAACAGCTAAGGGAGAGAGACCCAGAAGAGCTAGATGTTTTTCTTAGCTTAGACTTGGGCCCACAGGGTGACTTTTAGCTATTTACTTTTCTTCTCTGAGCTATTTGGCTATTCACTTCTCATCTTTCCCATCTACTGAAATTTATGAATTGTCCTTTTGTCAAATAGTAATTACTAATTGATAAGAAAAGGTATTATGTAAATTAGAATTATCTACTTACAGTAGATAGTAGTAGTAGTGGTTTAAAGTTTACGTCATCTTTGTAGCCCAGCTCCTATCAAACTACTGTTCATTTTCCAATCATATATACAAGATAGGTGAACTGGAAGTGACTCTCATAAATCACAAACATGTCTGCTGCAGTATTTTTCACATTAGTTGTGATACTTTTCCCAATGGAGACCACACAAAATCATGGTAAGGAAAATTGGAGAAAGGGGAATAAAACCGTGATGAATCATAACCTGAATGGATTTCCCTTCATGGTGGAAAGTCTTCAGAACTTCTCCATGTTTTCAGGGCTACTGATTGCACGAAAACTTAATTGCTTTAATGATGTCTTCATTTTCTGAGTTAAAACTCGCTATCTGTAACTATGTTTGTATACACATGGACACACACACAAGTATCTTGATGACATATTTCCTTAAAATCAGAATTATCTTTCAGATAGCAAGAAGTGTTGAGTTTTTCCTTTATAGTAGAATCCCAACTCCTAAGGTGGAATTCATTCAGGAGGTTTTGGTTCTTAAAGCTCTGGCAAGTGCTATCTCTCTGTGTATTCAGAGTCACATCTTTTTTATTTCTTGGAGAAGGGAGGCTGGTGTTTTTTTGTTTTGTGATTTTGAGTTGGTTTTGTGTTTGGTGTTTTTTTTGGGGGAGGGATGGTGAGGGGGAGGGCTGGGGTATTGTGTGCCTTCTTGTATCTCTTTGTGTCCTTCAACAATCAAAGTGCCCTTAGCTCCCTGATTCTGTTAGAGGAAATGTGGAAGGTCTTCTTAGTACTTACAGGCTGAACACTCGGCACTACTTAAAACACTGCCAAGCAAAAGACACACCCTTTTACATTTTACACTGGAGTCTTAGCACAGGCGTGCAGAAGTCTGCTCATTGGTTCTGTCTGGACTGGTATGTGAGAGGATGTTGCAATTGTTTGGGTGCCTTCTAAACTCGGAAGTAAGCTATTATTAGCTTTTCTTGTGAGAGGTCATAATGGGGATGAAAGAAGTGACATTATTAAATGCTTTGGCACTGATTTAAATGTAGTGAGAATTACAGGTGGTTAGATCATGATATTGCTGGAAGGGAATTCAAGAGGTTATTCAGTCATTGTCCATTCACCTACTGCAGAACAGAGCCAATTATGTATAGGTAGAGTCTGAGAGGCAGCTATACAGCCTAGTCTTAAACACCTCCAGCACTGGAAATAATATTGCTTTCCCAGAAGGTGTGACCCAGGCTTTACCTTACTGCTCTGTTATTAATATGTTTTCGTTAATATCTTGTTCTTTTAATTTAAACCAATTTCTGGTTTTCATATTCACATAAATATGATGTTGGGTTAGTTCCTTCCCCTTTCCTGAAGTGTTTATTTAGGTGAATACTTATTTTGTTTGTTTTCCCTTTGTATCTTACTTTCTCTCCTTTAGATTAAACTCTTCCATCTCTTTATTCAATACTCTGTAATAAATAAAGCTATAAAAGCCTCTCATATTTGTGGCTCTCCTCTGGACTCCCTTCCTGTTACCTTTCTTGAAATATGTTTTCTTGAGCTGAACACAAAGTTCTTCCACTTTGTCTTCACCAGGGCTGCTTAAATCAAAAGATTATTGCACTTATCTTTTGTTTATATGTGAGAAGGTTTAGTTGGCTGATTGCAGAAGCATGATGCCACCAACTTATGTTCTGCTGCTTATTAAGATAACTACTATATACACCTCTCAGAGTGATTTTTCATCCAGTCTTTTCAGACTATGTATTTATGCAGATGGCCATACTTTAGTATGTTCTCATTGTCTCTGTTAAATAACATCCAATTATTTTTCAGGATATATCTACAATTTTTCAACTTCAAATCTGTGTTTCAACATATTCATAGTCCCAATTTCAGGAGTTTACCATCCAGTCTCTTACTGAAAATAAAGAATAGGTATGAGGACACAGAAGCATGAGGAATAGAGCTCCACAGAAATCCATTTGCCATCTAGTTCAGAGGGAAACATTAAAAACCATTCCTGGAACATTGTTTTCCTCATATCTACACCTACAATATTTATCCAGATCATGATTTTCAAGTTTGCCTATGAGAACGTTATACATAAACCCCTCACAGAACATATGACATTTGCTGCTTTTTATCTGTCTACAGTGCCAGTTTTTCTGTTTTAAAGTAAAATCATGTTGTTTTACTTGATTTATTCCTTATAAATTCCTGTTCACTGCTCATTTATCTCTTCCCCCCCCATCTCCAATATTAGCTAAACATCCTTTGGGTTTTTTTCTTCTCTTCCACATATTTTTTTAAAATTTCAAGTTAGGTTAACAACTCAGTAATTCCCCACTTCTTCCTTTCTTTCTCTTTCAAGTGTAGGATTTTAAATTTTTTTGGTCATCCTTCTCAATTTCTCAAAGATCTGGAATTTCATCAGTCAGTTCCTTAAGTTACCAAGTACATTAGGCTAAGATGATTTGGAATAATGAATATTACCTAAGTACTCTCTTATTTATTTCTTGCTCAACTAGGGACAAGAGTTGCCCCACTATTGCTTATTAAAGTCTATTTATCAAGCCTCATATTTTCTGTAAAATTTTTTTTAAAAAAGTTCTCCTTTTCTACTCAAACCAACCCTTTCCATATGCTACCTCATGCTACTAATGTTCCTAAAGAGACCATTTTTCTTCACATGCTTGGTTAGTTACAACTCCTGCATGCTTTTGGTTTTCTGATTTGGTTCATACCTACTTTTGTCTTCATCCTTTTTTGATATGACCTAGCTTCCAGTTTCTGCTAACTTCCTTCTTGTGTTTGAAGTCCAAAAATAGCTCATTGTTTATCTCGTTTCCTAATAGGATTCTCTTTCCTCCACAGAGGGATGGCTTATAGTTTTTTCCCAAATGATGCTTTCCTGAAGAGCTTCCAGCTCTTTATCCCACACCTCCCCGCGTTGGGCTCCCAATTTTTAATCTGTCAAAATATATCTGCCTAAGTCAATGTTTGGTTTTGGGTTTTTTTCCTGTTATTCTTCATTCCACTGTCCCCTAAGTAGTTATTCTTCTGGATATTTAACTGTCATTTTATCAGTTAAGAGAAAATTTTCAAATAGATGGATTCTGTAGATGGATTCTACTTGTTTTCTGTGAGAAATCAGATCAAAAAAGAGTCTAAAAAAACTTGAAAAAAATAGTGCTTTTTTTTCTGGGTTCCTTCCTTACCAGCTGTAGTTAGAATCTTCCATTTCCCCAGTCCTGCCTTCTGCATGATTCTGACTGCTGATCACAAAAGACCTTTACCCACCTCTCCAGACCGAAGGTTTATAGCATAAATATTCTTTTCTTCTACAGCCACTATATCTTTATTGGGTCTGTTTATTTCTATAGTTTTAGGCATAGTTTTGAAGTAAAGAAAATAATCTCTTTTTCAATGTAGTTTAATGTCTTTGTTTATTTTTTTCTGAGTTCCATGCCTTCTCTTGAATTCCGTTCTTTTATAGTCTTCTTAAGAAGATTGTGCCTTTTTAAGTAAATGTGCTTTTTAATCCTTCTGAAATATCTAAGGAAAAATATATATTAATTTGATCTTGCATTTTTTTCTGCCATTCCTGTACTCACAATTCAGTTTGATATTCTTTCATTTGAAAAATTGATCAAACGCTAAAAAACTCCAGTGATTTTCATTATTGTAACATTCAAAATAGCCAGGTAACATATTATAAATTTTATAATAACTCAACATGAAATAAGTAGCTCAGATGTTCACTTCTGAGAAAAAATCAAAAGCTTAGTTCTAATGACTTCTTTTCTGACAACGAAATTAGGTAAGCGGTTCCTTCTACATATACAAAGATAAGGTTGCAAGGAGGAGCAAAATCTCCCAAAAATTTAATGTGAAGACCCTACTGGAGAACATAAATGCTGTAAGTGTACTAGCTTGTTTCAAGAATCATGTATATGAAATGATGCCCTTGATGGAGGAGTAGTGCTACAGAGAATGAGCTCTACAGAAAATCTAAGAAAGTGACATAGAATTTTTCAATAAAAACAAAACATAAATCCTCCAAATTATTTCCACTCCTTTTTCAAAAAGAAGTCCAATCTGACTAGTAGTCATCCAAGAGGAGAAGAGTGGGGATCACTTGGGAATCAAAAGAATGGATTCTCTTTAAATGGACAAGTATTAAATTAATTATACATTTATAGTGACTACCATTTTCTGTCACATATCTATCAGTAAGATTTCTTCATCTGCACATTTAGTGATTACACCAGTTCCAGTCTTGGCAGTGGAGATGTTCAGTTCACTCTATACCATATTGTAATGTTATTTGCATGTTTCCCCATAGATGCTATATTACTTATATTACTTCAGTGCTATATTACTCTTGTGATGGTGGCAGACAACTTGCTGTCTAGTCCAATAATTTCTCAGCCTGAAAATTGCCATGTCTTTTTTTTTTTTTTTTGAAATGCAGTGTCCATCAGGGGTGAGCAGAGTGGGGCTGCTGGAAGGAACTGGGGCTCCCCTGCATTACTAGGAATGATCTTGGGGTGGGAAGAGCTGGAACAGCTGGGGAGCAAACGATACTGAAAAAAGGCTTCACCAAAAAGCCTAAAATGGCATTATTTGTTGAAAAAGCTATGGTTTTCCGAAGCCTTTTGAACTGGAAAAAGACTAAAATACATCAAAATACTGTGAGAGTTACCTGCATAATTTTTCTATTATTTCTGTAGTCCACTGGACTTACCTGATGGTCTGTGTGCCTAATTTCACCATGCTTTCAGCTCCTATGCTTTGTGATGATTACTTTAATCAGAGTCTGTAGTTGGTAGTTTTTCGTATGGCTATAGCTGGCAGGGTGGTGCATAGCATATATTTGCCTTTTTTGAGGTGCACATATGGTTATTTCTTAATTGTCTACCTGGAGAAACAAGAGAAGAGTTGGGACGGAGATGGCCCTGACGCAGTAGCCTTCATCTAATTAAGGGCTGAGATGCGGGGAATATCGTTTGTTTTCTGGTTAGGAAAGGTCACAGATAGTTGCTGAAAATCTCCAGTCAGCTCAGGAGAGGCTTGACCTCGCGGCACATCCTCCTGCTGGAGCAGCTGATGCGATATACATGAGACTGTGATAGAGAGAAAGGGACTAAGGAATATTTTCCCGTTTCAGATACTGCTCCGTCAGGGTCAGATTTTCTCAGTGGAGCTATTGGTAAAGGTGTTTACTGCTTTTTGATGTTAGAGAATGACACAATAAGCAGAGTTTTCTTCCTGTTTTTGTATAGGAGTAAATGGGTTTCTTCTGCTTATTTTATCCCTGCAGCGTGTTAATGCTATCACAGACACTCCAGTGTATACAGGACATGAGAGATCAACTTAACAACATCTTTTTGAAATACGAGAAATCTGTAAGACCTATTTGACATACAAATGTGCCTGAATGTGCACACAATTTAAATATTGTTTCTTTTGAAGATTTCAAAGTTGCTTATTATTTCCAGATTTGGAGGTATGCTAGGAAAACAATCATTTTGAAATGATTAGTTTTTCAGCCAAACTTCAATGAAGCAATGGGCTACGGTTTTACCCTGGATCTCTGGCTACCAGTTGTAGAACTGAGTCTTATAACACTGTTGAGAGATAGATCCTTGAATTGAATTTACTGCAAGAAGGGGGTGCTGGGTCAAATTCTGCCATCTTTCAACAGTGAGTTCAAAATCTAGATCTACCAAGTAGCTGAAGAGAACCCTCTGACACTAGGCGATGAGATGATGTTTTCAATTAGACAGGTAAATTCTTTCTAAGTTCTTGTGCTGTTTGATTACTGGTCCCACAATGACAAAGAAGTGTTCAAATGTGATCATAGTTTTGCCTGGTAGCAATAAATTATGAAGAGTTAATTATCAAAGCTATCAAGTCTGTTATTCCTTGTACCATTGGATAACTAAATTAGAAAGCCTCTACAGTTTTTAATTAGGGAATTGAAAATCTGCCGATGGAAGGTGTTGCACTCCTTTTTTATTTTCCACCCTTAAGGTGAGATAATTAGGTTTTCTACTCAATTTTAATCACAAATAGAGTTATTGTACTTCTTGACTTGGTGCTATGAATCAATTTAATATGGTATAGCATGGATTAATTCTATTGTACATAACTGCAATAATATAGATATTTTTATAATAAATATTCTTTATTTTTATTCATAAATTGTGGAATTGAGCTAACAGCCCAATAAAAAAGAATTTTAAAATGCTGAAGATAATTTAAAACTGGGAGAAGGCAAACAGAGAATTTAAAACAGTGCTTTAAATAGGATTAATTTTGATTCTGCTATATATAACACAGTTTTTATACCATCCCATACAGTATGATAAAATCTTGTTAATTCCTTGCTTGAGACACTTCCACATTCTAAGTAACACACAACTCCCTTATTTCTCTATAAAATTGCTACCATTCAATGATGTGGTAGAAACCCCTTTATTACTATTTTTCATGATATAAGTTTTAACAGTTATTTTTCAAGTGGAATTTAAATGTCCTCAGAGTCAGAACTAGAGGGTATATAATTGCTGTAACTGATTTTACTGACTTAAAATTGAGATTTTATTTAAGACTATGAAAAATATCTTTAGGGTTTAGTTTTTCCTTTCTTCTCTTCATAGCATGTGTTATGTGACTCTTCTACAAGCATATGTTCTGCTGCTGTTTGCCATATTTTTCTTTCATCACCTGAGCTAGAAAGAGCATGACTCTTTTATGTTCCAATCAATAGGAGATATTGCTATCTAATTAAAAATTCATTGTGTGTTTCTGTTTTACTGATGTCTCAAACTAAGTAAATAAAAGAGCAACCTTGCATGATATTACTCTATTCTGTCTTCTTTTCTCTTACCGTCTCCAGAGTTCACCAAGTCAGCCCAACATCATCATTGTGTTGCACTTCTAGTTTTCCTGCTTGCGACAAACTAACTGTGTTTTTTCTGTTCAAGTTCCAAACTTTTTCAATGAACAGAATAAGCTTGAAATTTCCAAGGGAATGCTAGGTTTTGACTTAACTGAAAGCCTGAAGCACTTGCAATGCCTGCCAAGAGCGGTTGAAGTTGATTACAAAAGGAGACCTTTCGGATTGCAAGGATTTGCATTCCTGACCTATCTTGTTTTGTGCATATCCTTTCTCATCACCAATTGTATTCAGTCATAGTCCATTTTATAGGACTACATAAGCATGGAGACCTGGCTCTTGACTCCCTGGTGTGAGTTGCTTGAGATGCTCTTTTCTTACTGTGCTTGCTGCACTCTCTTGATACCTATAGAGAACAATTAAATTCTGAAGAAAGAAATGAAGTAAGAAGAAAACTAGTGAATATCAAAAATGAATTGAACCAGACAAGCTATGCACAAACAGACTAAACAGTCAAGAATGGGAACAGAGAAACAGGATAGACGAAAGCTTGCCAGATGAAAGAGGGGAAAAGGATGGAGGGCTGGTAAAGCATGGCTTGTTTTTACACCTGCCCTGTCCACCAAACTTTTTTCTTTTACTTTTTATTTTCACATACATCACAAATTTTTGTCTTGTTATACACGAAAAAATGGATGTGCCAGCATTCTGAGAGTCATGGTGTTGTGGGTGTCTGTGGGGTTTTTTTTCTTTCTAGTTACGGCAGAAGTACAACACTTACTACTTGCAGAACAATTTTACAGATTAAAGTGATTTAGTCAAAGCTTTGAGAAGGTTCTGAAATTATTCATTGGAGTCCCATGGACATTTTAGACTGGCTCAGTACTTTATCAAACTCCCTTGTCTAATTTCCAGTCATGTACATATTATACACGGATGCAAGAAGATTTATATTCATCTTACACTGCAATATATAAGCCCTAGTTCTGTAGGGGGTGTGTATATGTTATGTATATATAATTTTAGAAAAGTTCCTGAGGGAGTATCTTTTTTGAAATATTGCACCATGGGAAGAGAATGATTTTATTCATAACATTAATTGTCTTTGCAGTTCTCTTGTATTTTCCTTATTTCTGTCAATAATATATTGCTGATTTCATAGTCCTGATTCAGAGAAAGACTAATAAGCCCTTTGAGGACACTCTCACTTCACAAAAATGTTAATGCAACCCTTCAGTAGCTGATTACTATTCTATTTGTTTTTCTCCACTTCATCACAGATCAAGAAAAAGCCCTTTACTTGCCCCTGGACTATTGTGATCTCAACTCGAATGTCATCATAGGGCGTGTCATGATAAGGAAAGGCTTCTTGAACATCTCCATAGAACTTGGCTTTTTTTAATGGGATCTTCTGAATGCTACCTGCTTTCTGTTTCCTTGGACCTGATCCAAGATTACTAGCTGCTCCTAGTCTTCCTATGTTTATTAAAATATCACTAATACAAGATCCTATCTAAGAAACTTCTGAGACATGGTAAGTGCCCTTGAACTTGAAATGTTCTGTAATCCTACAAAATATCTGTCTTTCTGTAGGTGATGGCCAAATGGAAGGGAAGCTGTTCTCTGTGCTGTGTTCACCATTGCCAGGAACAGACAAGAGATGTATGTGGAGAGCTGGAAACCCTAAGTTGCATATGTCACCTTCGAGTTACTGCGGTGTCTCATGACAGTTAAATGGTCTGGGGTTTCATCCGCAACGTACAAAGCCACCTGTAGAACAGCTCAGAAAAATGTGGAACATATCTCAGGTATATCTCAGATATACCTCAACTTCTAAACATTATTTTAATGTTTGTATTGATACCAATATCTGAATTATGTGCAGGCTTTTGATACAAATACTCTGAAGTGCTTTGTGTTCATGCATGAATACGTGTACACCTGCACATTAGCCTAACGCACTGGTGTATCCTTCAGCATAGCTTTTCCTTCAGTGGGTATTGTCAGGATTCTTGACAAATTTTAGCATTTTGATCATATGTCATATTCCTGTAGCTATGAGTCTGGCTTCCCCCAGAAAGCTCAGCAGTCTTTGCACAGAATGTTCTCTGGTCACACTGGGAGCAGATGCACAAGCCCTGTGAAGAAGATATATTATTCTTAGTAGTTCTGCCAGAAACATTACAGTGACATTTGCTCTTTTTTCAAGTATGAGCTGACTACATTGTAGTCAGAGGATTCAGGGATGGAATAGAAATCAAAAGTCTAACTTTTTGAAAATAAGACATATATTGAAATAATTTATGTATAGATCCAAGAACTCAAAAAGATATAATAAAAAATTATAATGTGATTAAAACAAAAAACAATGAAGAAATTTGTTCAACTTAAGTGTTCATTTATTGGTCTGTAAAATGTGATGTAAGCAAGTAAAAGAATTTTAGATAACAATTTTAATGGTTTCCTTATGAGGGTATGCAACATCTTTGCTTTCAACTCTACTAATTTTCATCATGCACAATTACTGTAAAATGAAGCCCATGCCATCTAGTACAATATCGCAGGGAAGGGACCAGCCAAAGAAATCAATCAGTAGAAGGGGCCTTTAGCTGAAGGTCAGACAACATTGTAGTAGAAACCTTGGGGATTTTTTCAAGCAGCTGCTAAGAGAACTTACCTTCTGAGATGATGTTTACTACAGGTTTTTTTGTGCCTTCCTTCACAACCTGTGTAAGATTCAGAGATCACTTAAATTTCAAATGAAAGGTCTTTCCACTTGTATATTTGTAATAATTTTACTTAGAAAAATGGTGAGGTCTTGAGGTGATGAGACCATCACTGAAGTTGGATGTACTTAAAATAACTTCAGTGGTACAGATTTCTTTGAAAGCCTCTGATACTTTAAAAGCAGTTAATAAAACATTAGCTTTTTGTATCACATTCATTAACTTCAGTTTTTCTTTTACACAATAATGTTTCTGCAGACTGATTTGGCACTTGGGCACATCACATGCAGCTACGTCTTCCTATGTTTCATAAGCAAAGCAACTGAAATTTCAGAAATTCTTTTCATTCCCCTTCCTCTTCATGAATGAATTCCTTTCCTAATATTTAAGCCATAATTTTCTTGTGTGGAATATTTGTTTAATGCAAGAGGCTCTACATTTGAATTGGAATTGGAATATATTTCCCTCACTCGATAAATAAGAGTAGAACAGATGGACTAATAACTAGGCTACAAGTAGATGCCTGTGAATCAGATGGTAACAATCTTACTGTAATGACTCTTTTGAGTTTCAGCTCTTTATGGCATTTGATCACAATAGCTAAATAGCATTTTTTTAGCTAAAAATGTCAGCAGTTTAAGGCAAAGCCTTTTCATTAAAGAGTTATTGTGACAAAAATAAAAAAAATAAACTTCAGAAAGGCAATTGCTGCTGCTCACTTGGGATATAAAATTGCCATCATCTTTTGCCACTGGAAATTCCCATATATATAGGAATATATATTATAGCAGTGTTAAAATCTAGAAAATATACTGAGTTGCTCCTGATCTGACCTGAATACTTCTTTTAACAACTGAAGCCGTGCCAAGCTGACTTGCTCTTCATTACGTGCTGTATTTCTCAAAATTTCCTTGTAGACAACTTCATATGTATCCTACCTTTTCATCCTTTGGTTGCCGTGGTTCTACAGCAAAACTGTCTCTTTCTCATAAAAACAAATGAGAGGGAGAGAGGAAGGAAACAGTATTTCCTGGAACTGTCCACTGAAGCACTGATAATTAGGGCAGCCACTATGTACGTCATTTTTCAGTGAAACTAAACCATGAACTAGAGTTTTATAGACATCTCATTTTCTTTTGCTTTTAAAACTATGAATATGCTACTATGTATGATGGGTCATACCATGTACTGCACTGATGCATTTGCTTTTCTTTCCAGTTACTATGCACCTGTTACAATGGGTATAGGGCATGAGAAAGGTGAGGAAGACTATTTAATAAAATACTACTGTGGGCCTGAATTTATGATGTGTACAAGCCTGTTCCTTCCATTCTTACTCAGACAAATCAGAAGCTGACACAAGTGGGTTTTTCTTCTGAATACATGGCATAGAGTCAGTCGCCTATGTGTGCACATTTGGACTCTGAGCCTTTCCATAATTTATATGCTTATTGCAGCTTGCACTTTTCTTGCCATGTGCCTATACAGGATGGTAAAAGAAAGTGGATTGTGGTTCTTTGCCTCTAGACTAATAATTGAAGAAAAAATAATATAAGGCAAGCTTAAAGACATTTTGATGCTAATATCCATAGCTTGACGGTAATAAAATTTTGAAAGGCCCTTTAGGTTGATGATGAATTTAACAATTCTGCTATTCATGATTTGTACAACTGTCCCCAAATGAAAACAACCATAAGAACAATTACCAGATAAACTAGTCTTCTTGACTGCAGTGCAGACATATCTCTAATTGCAATGGCCTACGCTATTTTCTTGTATAAATGACAAGTGACTTAGTATTTTAATTATTCCCTGCTCTTGGCACCAAAAATTGTAATTCTACTAGAAAAATATAAAAAGTTGATATTCAAACTTCCTTTTAAGCACTTTTTCTACCCCTATCATTTCATTTCATGCATCAACATGGTCTCTATGCTAAGTTTTGAGACACTCTTCATCTTGAGAACAGCATTTCAGGTATTCTTTGATTTTGTAATCAAAGATGCATATGGGATTTTTTAAAGCTGCTTTATAGTAATTTTGTCTTTTTTCATGGAGTATACAAGAGTCAAAACAGGTGACAGCACAATACAGTGGAAGAACAGGGATTAAAATAGAAGATTCTCTCACAGACTACTTAAGTCAGTAGTGAAAAAATGTCTTTTGGCAGAGCCTGATTTGCAGATCATCTGATCACTGATTAGGAATTTTTCCCCCTTTCAAGTGAGGTGTGACAGCATTAAGAAGGAAGAAATTTAGCTTTGCTTCTTGCAAATGGGTTGAACATTTGTTACTGTAGGATGGTGAAAAAGTTATTAGATTCTCCTGTGCTATTATACTAATAAATATGTTTCTGATGTTCTGTTTACTACTCTATGACATTACATTACCAGATGATAGTGTTGTATTCAAATAAATAAATATCTAAGTATGTCTTTCTAAATACTCATACAAGTCTGTTCACAGTAGTACCAGAACAGCTCACAAAGGCTGTTTCAAGTGAAGCTAATTAAGCAGGTAATTATTTTCAGCTTTGT
This sequence comes from Cephalopterus ornatus, assembly GCA_013396775.1. Classification (NCBI taxonomy): domain Eukaryota; kingdom Metazoa; phylum Chordata; class Aves; order Passeriformes; family Cotingidae; genus Cephalopterus; species Cephalopterus ornatus. The sequence goes on along the minus strand of VZRE01015875.1, from coordinate 38,098 downwards.
CAAAATAAACTGCAATTTGGAATCTGTGTGAGTCTGTTTATTTGGCATTTTTTCCTTTACTCATTGATGTTTGCAGCTAGTGTTGGGCTTGCCTCACCTAATTCAAGACAAAGCCCCCATTAGAGTGAGATTGATAGGCTGTTGAAACCTGTGCATTAATTTCTCTATGGAGTAGTTTAGAGCAAAGTCTGAAATGAAGAGGTATATACTGCACCTGATAGAAGTCTGCTCATCCAACAGATGAAACTATGATAATGAGTGCTTATCAAGGTCAGATTTTTGTTAGACTTTCATTTTATTTTAAGCCTTTTATACATGTCAGTCCTTATTCTCAAGTTCTATGAAAGTGTTATGTTGTATGTAAAAAGCATTTAGGCAGGGGTATTCAAATCAGTAATGTCAAAGTGGTGATGGAGAAGGGCACCAGACTTACTCTGGAAAGCAAGAAAATATAATTCTACTGGAAGCAGATGGTAATTAATAATGAGTGTCTTCATCTCAAGGTTAAAGATGTGGGGGGACATACATCTTGTAGCAGTAAATCTTATTGCAGTACAGCACTGCAATTTTATGCAGTGTAAATTAAGAGTAGCTACACACTGAGCTCTTCACTGATGTAACAAGATTTAGTAACCACAAAAGCACTTAGTTGATCTAAACCAACTACTAAACCACGTATGCCTTAATTACATTATTTCATCTGCCCCCTCTCTCATTACACTCACGTTTACTGTAATGGAGAGGAGAGAGGAGGTGGAAGTAGACCTGAAATTTATAGTCTAGCTGGCTGAAATCAATGGTAGTTAAATAACAAGTAACTAGTTTAGTTTTTATTTTGTTTTGGAAGGAGGGAATGTTTTCTCTTCCTAGCACTTAAAAGCAACAACGGCATAAATAGAGTCTATTCTTCTGTCTCCCAAAACCTCCACCTGTAATACATTCTGAAAGGTGAAAAAACGCATGGCATCCTTTACAAACTGAAGAGACCTCTCAAGGAGTGAAATGTGATACTGGCTTCTTTCCCTATTCTGTAAAGCAACAATCCAAAACAGGATTTGGTTTGTAAAATCAGGAATGTTTAATGGGCCTCTGCAAATGGCACATTTTTGTTTGTATGTAGTAAGCTAATTATCTCTGTGATAGAGATTTTGTTATGTGTTTTGTCCACTAGCTGTGCAAAGATACATTTTTCAGGACATAGGCTCACTCATTTTCTCTGTCATTGTTTTATGCTCTAAGAAATGTATTAAAGTTTCAGCTTAAGCTCCTTCCTATCACCACTACAGCTCAGGTTGCCAGCTCCATTCTCTTCATCTCCTTCCATTAGATATAAGGGAAAAGGAGCCATGGGGACACAGGTAAAGCCTTATTCACTGAGTTAGGGTGATAATGACTTCAGAGATTGTTTTGTCTTTCATCTCATCTTTTCTGTCAATTGAGTGCATATATTCAAATTTCCATAAGCATTTGTGTTATTTGCATTTAATTGTGAATATGATTTCTGCTTTTCAAATGAGTACTATTAAAAGGAAAGTGCATTTCAGTACTTGTCTAATCAGTTGAGTAAGGTATGCCACTTAATGTAGCATGCGTATAGTAGCAGTGACAGGAACAAAATATGACAGGGTGCAGAAGCTGTTAGGTTCTCAGAGCTTGACATGAATCTTAAAGTGTTCAACAGTTTTCAATGATCAAAGAAATACACTTTATTTATAAGAATAAATGAAAGAACCATCAATGTTGCATGAAGGCAACTTTGGATAACTGGTTGCTATTCTATGATAAGAAAACCCCCCAGCACTCTGGGGGATTTTTAAATTAAAAGCCTGTCTGATGCTAAATGTTCCAAGTACATCCAATTGCTGAGCAGATCTCTAATAATATACCATTGATCATAACAATAGGTGATGGCAATATAGTGGTATAGTGAGTGGTTAAAAAACCCCACCAGCTGTCAATTGCTTTATTTGAATTTTCTAACTTTTATAATTCTGTTTGAGCCTCTTAGAAATACAGTAATTAATTTGGTTTTCTTCTTTTTTTTCCTCTTATTTGTCAAACTCTTTATTTCTCATCTCCTTCTAACTTACGGTGTAACTGAATTTAACATCATTTTGCTTCTTACACATCCTCATTTGTACAGAAAGCTCACAGGTGTTGGAAAGACTTTTGAAAAAAAGAAAAGCCTTTTAAAGAAATTGTAAAGCTCCTACACATTGCTTTCTTGGTTATTCAGAAACAGGTGCTATTTGTAAATTAACCTTAAATAATTCAGCAAAATCTTAAAAGATAAGAATTTACATTATACTGCTAAGATTGCTGAATTTCAAAGAAGATTCTGTAGATGCAGCTGTAAAACATCAGAATATTATAGAGCAAATGTATGTTCGGGATTCTCATTACAGATTTTGAGGTTTTTTGAGCTGATGACCTTACCAGGATTGCAGGGCTGCAATGAATTTCATTGTTGAAAGAAGTTTCTTTACTACTTCAAAAATAACAGATTTTTCACATTCAAGTTCAATAATTCTGCTTGTTGCTACTGTATGAATAATCTAGTGCAAGGTAACAAACCTCTCATTGAAGCAATTTGTACTGAATGACTTCACAAGAAAGGTCACACAAGTCTTGTTTCTATGGAAAGAGCTCATTGATCCTGGAAGTATCCCAACACAATTAAAATTTTTCTCCTTTAACTGTTTCAAAATTCTTTTAAAAAGCTTTAACAGCATTCAGTTTTACATAGTTTTTTCATTCTTATGCCATTTGTGATCTTAGTCTAGCTAAACCTTACTCTTCTTGCATGGATCACCTTATGGTAGGTCCTAAGATAACTCCCCTCTTCTTGAAAACCTCTTTTATCTGCATTTGGGGGAGGCTTCCTCATTCCTGCTGGCATTCATTATCAAAATAATGCCGGATAGAACCAGATGTGGGCCTGTTTTGAGTACCACATACTTCTCACATAAGAAAAGAACTATTCAGACTTAGTTTTATGAATTTATTTCTAAAGACACTTTGGTTCTCTTCAGAAATTTAAGGCTTCAGAATATGGGAGATATCAAGCCAAAACTTCCATTTTTACTATGGCAAATTTAACTACCCAAGAAATCACTTCTGTTATTACTGCTTGAAGAGTTTTAAGCGCTCTCTACACATCTGTCAAACAGATTGGAATATTTGTTTTGAAGAAAACATGGCAGTTTGCAATGTAGGAACCTTGGAGTCAGGTCTCTGATCTTTTCTTTTTCAACTCATGATCTGCTTTGCACAACAGACTTGCACGTAGGTCTCGCAACCCCTGATCCTTACTCCATGAGACTTTCTGTCAGGGTGCCATAGGGATTGGCTAGCTGCTGCCAGGTGACACATTCAGCATAGAAGGAGTCTCACCCTCTGGGGAGCTCACCCCTGCCCCTGTGAGGGAGCAAGGCCAGCCCAGGAACAGCAGCTGGGGTCTGCCAAGACTCTCCATTTCCAGGCATACATACTGTAGATTTATTAGGGTCCTGCTTCTAATAGAAATTGCTCCATTTAAGAGCAGGTCTATTTTACCATAAGATTTGACTAAGAACATGAAAGGCTTCCTGTCCATGGGTCTGAAATACTTCTGATTTCATTTTCCGTATTAAGATCATGGACTCAGTGGCCTTTTCTGCATGGTCCCCTGCATTTATGAAACACTAGTTTAGTTTCTTGAAAAATAAGAACCTCTTTTAAAATCTCTAATTTTTTTCAACCCATATTTCAAGGACTATTCAAACCTTAGACTTTAAAGTAAGAAGTGGTAAAGCTAGTGAGCTAAGCAGTGTTTTTTATTCAGAGGAAGTAGAATAATTATTAGACTTTATACAACATGGCTGTGGACAAAATTTCTTCAAAAGAAATTGCATCTGGGAAACAAACTTCTCTGAACACAATAATATCAGATTCATCTAATCCAGCCTTGACACACGGGCACTGAAGCACAAAAAAGTTAAAACATAAAGTTAATTTTTTGCAGTAGCTGGGGGGGGCGTGGCTTAGGGGGTGTGCCCAGGAGGTTATTCTATACCACCTCAAGTCATTGCCAAGGGCAGGAGTCAGGGACTCTCACTCCCAAGAAGAAGGACATTCTTTCTGGTTGGGAGAAAATGTGGTGGGCGAAAGACAATTGGTATTGCCATGGGCTTTTTCATACTTTCTTTGTCTTGTACCTTTTGTGATTAATACTGTTGTTGTTACTGTTCGTTTTCTTACCTCATTGCTGTTTCCAGTAAATTGTTCTTCTCTCAACCCATGATCTTTGTCTTTCATGCTTTCAGTTGGAAGTGGATGGGGAGTGAGAGGAGGCATGGTTTTAGTGGGAGCACTAAAATTGGAGAATGCTATTACTAAACCACAACAAACTCCAAGCTCTGAAAATATTTCTGTGAATAAAAGTGATTAGGTTGCTTCTGGAATCTTTTCTCTAGTTGCGCAAAAGCTTTTACTCGCCTATTAATAGCCATAGCAGTCATGTAGCTTACCGATAAACACTCTTGTCAGTCATAACTAGTCTGTTAGGATTCACCAGTTCTGTGAAAATAGTACTTGCCTCATTAAGCAGCACTAGAGCTCGGTATTTGGGAAGCACAGTGTATGACTGCAATGAGTGGTGTACATTTGAGTGGTGAGGGCTCAGTGCAGGTGCAGTTATTCTCTTTTCCCTGAAAAAACCCAGCTGAATTCATGGAGAAGCAATGTCTCACAACTCTAAATTGTAATAGGAGAAACTTCTACACCTGTTCTCTAAAGCTTCTCTGAATCTCTAGGTTCTGACTTAATAGGAAATGTTAAGTAGCCAGTTACTTAAGTTGTTTGAGTCTAATAGTTCTTTTGAGGACAAGGCTCTAAGTTGTCCACAGAGGCTGCCCACTGGCCTGCAGCAAGAAATGGCAAATAACATGAACTGAGGACTTCAAGAATAGTGCCTGAGTGACAGTAAAATGTTCATCTCCAGGCTTCATCATTTGCTTAGTGTTGCAAGTACAAGCTAGTGATTATCAGTATCTTTCAAGCCTTTCAGAATACTTCATAAATTTAGTCTAAATCCAGAAGATAGAAAACAATGTCTTCATAGGCATTGAGATTAGTTTTCTCAGGTACATATAGTGATAGGCATTTGATTTGTGTCAAGTGATATACCTTTAACTATTTTTGTGTTTGATCTCTTTTTCTTACTATCCAATGTTTTAAGTGCAAGTTCTGGGAGTAAGTACTGAACTATCAACAAATTTGTCTGATAAAACATGTATTTATTTGAAGAAAAGTTTATGGTGAATTGAGATATGCTTTCTTTTTGGAGATGATAGAAATGTTTTTCTAAGCCTTTTTTAACTTTGCCAAAATCTCCAAAATTTTTATTCTTTTCTTCTGCATTTCAGCACAAAGTTTTCTTCAATAACTTTTTTTTTAATAAGTTGAACTTTTTTTTCCTAGAAAGTCATTTGAGTTTGAGAAACAAGTTAAATGAATTGCTCTAAAATCATAGAAGAAAAGTGTTACATTTGGATAGAGTTATGGTCTACTGTAATGAGATTTCAGTTCAGTGTCCTATTCAAGACAGAGGCAGTATTTGAAAAATGAGATTTCCTGGCACGTGAATACTATTTCTCACTGAATAGTAGTTATGAGATCAGAAACCATTTAATGTTCTTTTTGTTTACTGTGCAATTTAATAAAACTCCCTGAACTAGGATGTTCTGAATGCCAGGTGATTTTGTTTCATTCTTAAGATTTAGAGGTAAGGTACTTCTAAGCATTAGTTAACAAAGAAAAAAAGAATGTCCAGTGGCAATTGCTCCTTATTTTTACTGTGATGTTAAAGTATCTCTATATATACATACACAAACATATATATGTTTGCAGACACACATGTAAAAAAATAATCTACTTTCTTTATATTTATAAGGGATTTATATCCAGCATGATATTGACATGTATTTTGCATTTTGTTTTCTGCCAAAAGGGCCCACTGTATCCATTCTTGATTAACTCTGTTGAGATTATGATCAAAAAGAGAACTACCAGAGAGCAAATTTTCACAGCAAAACAATGAAGAAACACACATACAGAATAAATCGGTACATGGCTGTTTCCTTAGCCCTTACTGAACACTGTGAGAGAAAAAGTGATATGAAATAAAAAATTCCTGTGTATCCATTTCACACTGTTTGCAGTTTTGCAATTTGTACCTCTTAAATGGGAAAACATAGAACAGATGTCTTATGAATTATGTATATTTCATAACAGAAGACAATTGTCAAATGTATTTTGATACTGAATAATTAATGGCTAATCTGCTACATCTGCAGAGGGACCGATCCACTTCTTATTTTGAGAGACACTTAGATAATGATATGAGCTAGCAATGTGAATTTCCAGGCCAGAAAGCCAACCATATTCTGGGGTGCATCAAAAGAAATGTGGCCAGCAGGTCAGAGGAGTTGATTCTGCATCTCTACTTTGCTATTATGAAACTCTACCTGGAGTACTTTGTTCAGCTCTGGGGTCCCCAGCACAAGAAAGACATGGACCTCTTGGAATGGGTCCAGAGGAGGGCCATGAAGATGATCAGATGCTGCAGAACCTCTCCTATGAAGACGGGCTGAGAGAGTTGGTGTTGTTCAGCTTAAAAAAGAGAAGGCCCTGAGAAGACCTTAGAGCAGCCTTCTAGTACCTAGAGGGGGCCGGCAAGAGAGCTGGTGAGGGACCTTTTACAAGGGTAGGAAGTGATAGGACAAAAGGCTTTGAACTGAAAGAAGTTAGGTTTAGATTAGATATTAGGAAGAAAGTCTTTACTGTGAAGGTGGTAAAACACTGGAGCATGTTGCCCAGAGAAGTTGTGGATGCCCCTTTCCTGGAAATGTCCAAGACCAGGTTGGATAGGGCTCTGAGCAACCTGGCCTAAAGGAAGATGTCTCCATCCATGGCAGGGGGGTTGGAACGAGATCCCTTTAAGCTCCCTTCCAGCACAAACCATTCTATGACTCTATAAACAAAAAATAACTGAGTTAATTTTTATTTGTCCTGGAGATATTTTAGGCATGAGGCCTACTAAGGATTTTGTTGTCAGAAGTTGCAGGGTTGAGTAGATCTCTTTAATAAAAACTTCAGGCACTTCTTGTGCTAGCCACTAGCACAGGGAATTTTTACAGGCTTTTCATAAAAGAAGCACTTTTGGAGGACATATAACGTGGCGACATGTATGTCAAACTCTTGAGTTTAAAGAATAAACACAATATACTGGCATTTCTGGGAATCATATGCTCAATATATACCAAAATAAGGTTAAAAAAACCATACCACAAATGCCAGGAATCTGTAATTTAGAAAAAACCTCATATAATACTTGAAGGATACTTGAAATTATATTTGTTAAGTATAGGATAATTTGAAACTGTTAATACATTCCCTTGAGAACAAGAGGAAAAAAGCTCCAATGTAAAAGAAAATGTAATATATAGAAAATTTCAGGAACAATTAGCTTGTTAGAAATTAGATGTTACTATGTTGATAAATATTTTATACAGCATTTAATGTGTGTCTGACAAATTATCAGATGGAATATTATAAATTAAGGGCATCTGAAGATGATGAAAAATGACTGTCATCTGAAATCAACAAATCACTTAAATGATTTTGTGTGCATTTAATTTACCACATTGGCGATCTTAACTTTTCTACTTGTAAGAAAAACAGAACAGTTGAATTCTTTAGACATTAGACAGATTTAAAATCTTTTTTACTTAGCAATGAGGACAGTTGATGGTGTGCTCAAGCATGCAGTAACTTCATTATAAGCCATAGCATTTAAAAAAAGCAAATGACAGGCAGACAAGACTTGTTTTATTCAGTATATTGCGAACAATTAGATCCACAAACAAGCTGAATGCCAGGAATTAAATAAAAATAAAGTACATTTTACCACAGAGTAGAACTTGCAATGCAAACTGTACAGCAGTCAAGTCTCAGAATAATTAATTAATTTATAATGTGCATTTTTTTTCTAATAGAAGAACAAGAAAAGATAGTAAGACAAGGTATTAAATTAATATTAACTCAAGATGAATATTAACTTTTCAGACACTGACTAGCATCTATAATAAAGGCAATTTCTTTTTGTTATATAGAGAATTCCATAAGGTACAACTTTTGGTTTTGAAATAGGATAAGAAATTGCTTCCAGACATTAGAATCAAACCATTCAGTTATCAGCACTTTTTAAAATTTGAAATACTTAATTTTTTGACATGTAACAAAAATAAAAAAAACTTGAAATAAAAATTGCTTTTATTCTGAAAAAGGTGAGTATAGTAGTTTCATGCATTAAAATGTGTTGCTATTGTTTTTTTTCTCTCTCAGACCAACATTTACCTTCTATCTGATTTCCAATACCAAGTGTTGAATGCATTTGACCAGTAACTCCTATTGCCTTTTTAGATTGTGTTACAATCAGGTTCTTTAAAATTATTAGAGAGATGCCTCTGCCCGAATTGAGGTGCAAATGAGATCATATTTCAATCGACCAAAGTCAATAATACAGATTTTTATTTAACAGTAAATGTGAGGTAGAGAAAGATAGAAAGCAATTGGAAAAAGAGAGAAAAGGGGGAGAGAAAGAGTATGTCAGAGAGATAGATTAAGATAGAAAAAATACCACCATTCTGTGAAATCTGACGGCATCCCTCTTCTTCTGGTCTTCTCAGTGGGGAGAGTCCCAGTCTTGTCAAAGTGATGGTTGCAGTCCAAATCCATGGAGGAAAGACCAGGGTAGTGAGGGAAGAAGCCTGTGTATGAGCAAAGTCCTGTGTGGTGAAGGAAGAAAACCAAGTGGTGAGTGAAGTCCAAGTGTGGTCCTTTATTAGTCTTAGGCTAGATGTGAATGCCCCTGGTACCTCCCCTGGAATGGGGAGTTTTACAATGGATGACGTAATACTGGATCATGGGACGTTTAATGAGTCTTTGACACCTTCTAAAATGTTACAGCTGCCTGTTATGTCAGCACAGTTGAGTCCATTATGGCCTAATCAGCAGAGATGAATATTTTGAGGCTATATGTGAGTTGTCTGGGTGCTTTGAGGCGAGTTATCACAACTGAGCCATTTGTGTAAGAAAAAAGAAACACTACCCCTCCTCATAGGATTTGCCTCTATTCTTATCTTGTTCAACACTTGTAGCTTGTAGCCTGAGGTGGTGGGTGTGCACAGCCTCAGCACCTGGGCGGTTACTTTGCACATCATCAGCTTGCCTGACAATCATCAGATTGTCTGAGCCATTGACATTCCAGTTACTCACACTTGTGGATACATTCTTCTCCTAGGATAATTGGACAATAGTACCACTCTTATCTCAAGTTCCTGTCACAATCCAAATTAGTAGGCTTATTCAGGAAGGGGTGGGCTTTGGTGAGCAATTGCTTCTTTGCACAGTTTAATACAGTAGACAAAAGTTCTTCAGTGATTTTAAAAATGTATCAGACATAAACCCTTTCAGTGTATCACAGACCGAAAAATAAAATCTTTCTGAATTCTACCAGTAATTTACCAAGGCAGAAACAATGTTAAATAAAGGCACTGTTTCATTAAAACTTTCAAGACCTAATTGCAAATAACAACAGAAAAAAGCTACATGAAACAGAATTCTGGTGTTTTGTGTCTTGCAGAAACTGAGTGCTGTTCACAGTCTTCATGTTTTAGTGCAAAAGACTTGAATCAGGTGGAAGACACTTGATACTCTTTAATCAAGCTCATATAAAAGATGAGCAAAATGAGATCACTGAGGTTCAGGGACCATAGTTACTCATATATGCCCAATACACTTTTCTCCATTCTCCAAGTCTGACCCAAAGCCGAGAACGAAGAGGATGTAGGGAGGATAAATGAAACAAATCCACTTAATACTATGGAATATTTGTGGAACAGTCCTAAATCCTTTAGAATTACTGTGTTGGGATTCGTATTATCCCTGACAACTGTAGCTGGATGAAAGCCAGATCTAATTCAAATTAAGATGAATGTTTCAAAGATAAAATCAGCTGCTATAAATGGTGGAAAGAAATTACCAAAAAAATAAATATAAGCACAGAACAGATATGAAATTTAACAAATCAAACAGCAAGATGGTATAAAGTAGTTGGGATGTATATTAAAGATCTTAGTTTTAAACCTGCTAAAAAATCCTAAAGAGAAGAAAATTCTTAAAGAGAAAAAACAAAGCAAGATGAAAATTGTTAGACCAAATAGTTGGGCTAAAGCAAAAAATCCCTCAAATTGTTTCTCACTGTTCAAGTATTCAGTATTCTGCATTAGGATCCAGTAAAAAACCCTACAGTTTTTTTGTGCCAGAAAGACTCTGGGAACTTTGTTTTATTGCGCAAAAATATTTATGATCTTCAATGATTGCTGCTAATGACTTCATTATGACTCAGCTAAAAAATTTTCTATGTCACACTGAAGGTCATCTTTATTTTTTTGACAAGTTTCTAAGCCAAATTCCTTATCTTTTTATTAGTCTGGTGGTTAGAGAACTATCCTAAGAAATTAAAGATTGTATGTCTTTTACAGCTTTAAAGGTTTTTAAAATCCTGCCTCTGACTTCCTAAACAATAAACTCTCTACACTACAATGGAGGGGGAAATAATTCCATCTCTCCTGTTACACATATGCAACTGTGGTACTAAGAATCCGAGATTCATCGGGAAAAACTGTTTTTCTTACTGTATAAATGAACTTTGTTCTATTCCAGTTTTGCCTATTACTTCTTGCCCTTTTATTGAGTACCACTGAGAAGAGAGTGACCCTTGTCTTCATTACTGCCACCTGTCAGATAAGGTTAAGATCCCCCCAGAGCCTTCTCTTCTCTGGGCTGAACAGTCTCTTTTCTCTCAGCCTCTCTTCATATGACAGATGCCCTCACCCCTTAACCATCTTCGTGCCCTTCTGGCAAGTCCATTGCTTTATTTTGCTGGGGAGCCCAGATGTGTCTCATCGGTGTTGAGCAGAGGGGAAGAACCACATCCCTTGAAGTAGTGGTGATAATTTTCCTGATGCAACCTCTGGGATGCAGTTGCCCTTCTTTGGCTCAAGGGCACAATGCTACCAACAGGACTTCCAAGGTTTTCTGCAAAATGGAATTTCACTTGAGTGTGAGTATTTATTATTGAGTGGGAGTCCCTTTAATATTTCCAAATTTGTCAATTCTATATACTTGTCAGTGCATTACTAAACACCTTTCCTCTTCACTTCTAAATATATTATTAAAACAATACTTATTCTAATGAAGAATGTCTCTACTGAGTTACAAAAATAAATTGCACCACCTAGATTTTTAAAAAATGAACTATTTTCCTGAAAAATAATGTCCTTTGTGTTAATCCAAACTCTTAATGAATTCAAGTCTTACAAAATTATCCTCCCATCCATAGTAAGCCACTCCAGCTTTTCCTTTCTTTCAGGAATAAAAGTCAAATGATGCCAAACCAGGACAGTACTTGAATCCTTATGAAAAATGATGTCTGGACTTATAAATGGGTATTTTTACAGTGCCATATAGTGAATTAAATTAATAACATACAATAAAATATAACAATTTCCAAACCATGGAAATTTTTCATGATCTCCAATGGAAATGTATTTTAGGATTTTAATATATAATAGTTGAATGGTACTACTAATACTGATTTGATGATCAAGAACATAAAAGGAATACAAATTGTAATTATGGTTCTAGCTGGGGAAAAAACACTCCCTTAATTTGCTGTTTTGTTGACAATAATTAGTGATTCTAAACAGGTAACGAATGCTTGAGATATGCTGAGGCCAAAGCTTAAATCTCGCTATCTATAAATAGTTTTGGTTAAAAATATTTCCAGCTACAATTTAATATCTATTTATTTTCAAAAATGACAAAACCCATTGACATTCTGGCAATTTTATTCAGAAATATAAAGTTAGAATGACATTGTTTCTGTTAAGTGCAGATGTTTTCCCTGTACAGTACCTGTTGCACTGCATCTGGCAATTCTGCTAGTCTGGAGTGAGATGTAAATGCCGCATTTGTAGGGACTGTAATGTGAAAAAAAAAAGGTAGCATGGAACAGGGACTAAAAAGAGCAGCTCTTTTTTTGTTCTGTATTTATGACAAACAATAGGAAGGATTATTAGACTATGCCAGGTTTTCCTACTGTTTTTGCAGTTTTCAGAAAAGAATACTCATGTTCTGTTTCAGTTTGTAGCACTGTGCTGGTTTTGCCTAGAGTAGAGTTAATTTTCTTCCCACTGGCTATTATATGGGGCTGTATTTTGGATTTGTGCCGAACACAGGGTTGATAATATAGAGATGTTTTTGTTATTGCTGAACCAAGGCCTTTTCTGCTTTTCACACTGCCATTGTGACGAGGAGCTTGGGGGTGCATAGGAAGTTTGGAAGAGACACAGCTGGGACAGTTGACTCTGACTGACTAAAGGCATATTCCGTACCATATGACATCATGCTCAGTATATAAAGAAGGAAGAAGAGGGAATGTTATGAGTGATGGCATTTGGTGACATCTTCCCAAGTAACTATTACATGTGATGAAGCCCTGCTTTCCCAAGGATGGCTCAACACCTGCCTGCTCATGGAAAGTGATGAATGAATTCCTTGCTCTGCTTTGCTTGCATGTGCAGCTTTTGCTTTCCCTATGAAGCTGGGTTTATTTCAATCCATGAGCTTTCTAGCTTTTACCCTTCTAATTCTTCCCCAATCCTGTTGTTGAGGGAGTGAGTGAAAGACTGCATGGTGCTTGGTTGCTGGCTGGGGTTAAATCATGACCAGCACACACAGCGGTCCTACTCTGGTCCAGTCCAGCCTACCATAACTAAGGTACTTTCTTAAAAGGACCAGAAACAGAACTTAATGATGAGGTAGGAGTAGAAAGGGACCTGGGAGTTTGGATCGACAAGAAGCCGAACATGAGCCAGCAGTGTGCCCAGGTGGCCAAGAAGGCCAATGGCATCCTGGCCTNGTGGCCAAGAAGGCCAATGGCAGCCTGGCCTGGATCAGGAACAGTGTGGCCAGCAGGAGCAGGGAAGGCATTCTGCCCCTGTACTCAGAGCTGGTGAGGCCACACCTGGAGTACTGTGTCCAGTTCTGGGCCCCTCAGTTCAGGAAGGATATTGAGGTGCTGGAGCAGGTCTAGAGAAGAGCAACCAGGCTGGTGAAGGGACTTGAACGCAGGTCCTATGAGGAGAGGCTGAGGGAGCTGGGGTTGTTTAGCCTGGAGAAGAGGAGGCTCAGGGCTCTCTACAACTGAAAGGAAGTTGTAGCCAGGTGGGAGTTGGTCTCTTCTCCCAGGCAACCAGCAGTTAGACAAGAGGGCATGGTCTTAAGCTCTGCCAGGGGAGGTTTAGGTTGGATGTTAGGAAGAAATTCTTTACAGAGAGGGTAATCAAACATCGGAATGGGCTGCCCAGGGAAGTGGTGGATTCTCCGTCCCTGGAGGTATTTAAGAAGAGACTGGATGTGGCACTTAGTGTCATAGTCTAGTAACTGTGGTGGTAGTGGATCAAGGGTTGGACTTGACGATCTCAGAGGTCCCTTCCAACCCATATGATTCTATGATTCTATCATTGGCTCTGAGATATACGATCCTTAAGGGATACTCCTGGTTAATACTGAAAGAAGAAGAATGCTAGTGGATGAAATATATAAAGAGAGAGAAGTGAATGCCCCAACTCCAGTTCCAGGAAGGGCAAAGGAGAGAGTGGAAAAAAAAGAAGAGAAAATCATAGAATTGTAGAATCATAGAATAATTTGGGTTCAAAGGGACTATTAAAGGCTATCTAGTCCAACTTCCTCAAAATAGATCAGGTTGGTCAGAGCCCCATTCCACCTGACCTTGAATGTTCCCATGGTTGTGGCATCCTGCACCTCTTGGGGTAACATGTTTGAGTGTTTTGCCACCCTCATTGTAAAAAAACTTCTTAGTTATATCTAGTTTTAACTGACCCTTTTTTAGTTGAAACCGTTACCCCTTGTCCTATTGTAACAGACTCTGCTAAAAAGTCTGTCTCTATCTTTCCTGTAGGACCCCTTCAGGCACCAAAAAGCTGCAATGAGGTCTCCCTGGAGCCTTTCTGCTCCAGACTGAACAACCACAATTTTCTCATTACAAGAGGTGCTCCAGCCCAAAGATTATCTTTGTGACCCTCATCTGGTCTGGCTCCAACAGGTCCTTGTCTTTCCCCAGGAACGTGATTTGAACATGAAGAGAAACAATACTGTGTAATTTTTTAAAAAGTTAGGGTGTTTTGTGTTTTTGTTTGTTTATTTGATTTGTTTTGGTTTGCATTTTAGTTGTATTTTTTGTTTGGGTTTTTTTTTTAACTTTAAAATCAACTTATTCCCGGCTTTACCTTGCAATTCAGGTATCAACTTTGTACATGCTATTCACACAGATTATGTGCGGAAGTCACAAATTGTGATTTGAATGCAAATATATTTGAGGAAATCACAAATTGTTTTCAGAAAAACAGATCAGTCCTCAGAATGAAAAACAATGATAATTTTTTCTTCTTAAACAGGCAGGATTGTTGTTTAATATTAAAGAATGTTCCATAATTTGCATATTTTTTCAGGAGATTGATTTTACCTCAGAGTGAAGGTGATCACTTATTAACTTGTGTATCTGTTGGAGAGGTTGTAGAAAAGTTTTATTTTCTAATATAGAATACAGAAAATTCAAAATTTCAGAATGACTTTTTATAAAAATTCCAGAACAACAATGTGAATATTTGGAACAACAGTTTTCAAACACATAAATTAAAAAATTAATCTATTTTGCCACTGATCCAATTTCTGTTTCTTTTTGGGTTTTTGGCATTCAGAACAGAAAATTGTATCTGTGTTTAATTATAGATGAAATAATATGGGTGTGAAATCTAGAAAGAAGCAGTAAACACATACTATACTGTAAAGTGTCAAAGTTATTACCGTTAATTTGGCACTTTGGGAAAGGAATTCTTTTCACAACCAGAATAAGAAAAAGGTCATTGGAAAAAATAGGGAGAACAACAGAACCATCTGATTTCTCTTCAAAGAATAGCACAGTAATGATACTACTTACTCAGATGATGCCTATAATTGGAAATTAATTGCTTTTTGTGGAGGTACTTTCTAAACTCCAAAAGACACAATGCTGTCACTTCGCATGTTTCTAAACAGATGAAATACAAATATCTCTTCATTTTTTTTCCTCAGTTTTCAAATTACTGTTTCTAGGTACTTGGCAATTTGCCATGATAATTGAAATGCTGGAGTTGGCAGTGTGCCATGAAATTGCAATAGAATGCATTGTAATTGCTTTTGTGGGAATAATAATGATCAAGATGAAAAATATACTTTGAATCTACTAAAAGTTGGGGCAACATTAATTTCTTTCTCTCTCTTTCCTGCCTGTTTTTCCTTCTAGTTCATGTTTGGGACAAGAAGGTAATTTGTCTTCTAGACAGAACTGTTTTCTAACAACATGCTGCATGCAATGAGGTGAGGCATTGCAGTGCCAAAACTAGACTTCTGTTGTGTCCTTGTGGCACTATTAATTGCATTATGCTTTCCAGCACCTTTTCTTAGACAATACCTTCTTTAATCTTCAGTGCGCCATTCAGAATTCTGTGCATATGCTAGAGTATAAGGAAATCAGGTGGGGATACACTGATTTACAGATTTTAATTTTATGGGGCATTCAAAGAATTCTAGCAGTAGAAGTGAGTGAAATAGTCATAAGTTTCTATCCTGCATTGGTACATATTATAGAAGTTCCCAGAACTGATGTCTCTGGAAGAGCATTCAGATCATGAGAACCAGATACAAGTAGATACAATAGTAGAAAAATGTTAGGCTTAGGTAAGCCCAGGTCGGTTTTTTTTTCAGCTGGTGGACCAAAGAATGACAATGATACAACTTAATTGTTTATCTTAAATTTTAGACAATCTTTAACATCTTTGACCTCCAGACGTCCCACACTCTGGCTATGTTTTAAATGGCAGCATAGATAAGCAACCAAATTGTTTTCCAGGAAAAACACTGCCCAGTGACATCATTATTCATAAAAGTCTGAGGCAAAACCCCAATAGGTCTCCAGGCTTGTCCAGCCTGGAGAAAAGAAGATCTTGAAGGGAAATGAAACAGCAGCATGCCCATTCCTATGCAAAGGCTATCAAGAAGATGGAGTCAGGCTCTTAATTCACAATTTCTAGGGTGGGAGGAAAAGAGACAATTAACATTGAAAAATGATTCATACTGGATATAAGGAACACCTTTTTTTTGTTATGAGAGAGTCAAACAGATGAAGAGGTTGCCCAGAGTGGTTATGCAGTCTCCATCTTTAGAGGTTTTTGAGACCTGGCAGGATAAAGCCCTGAGCATTCTGGCCTCATAGCTGCTAGCTGACCCCATTTGAAGCAGGAGGCCGGATTAGAGACCTTTAGAGCTCCCTTTTGAAGTGGCTTATCCTGTGATCCTAAGATCTTATAATAAGTAATTCCTAAAGCAGGAAAATAGTCACAGAAAGTCTCTTCTATAATTAAGCCCCCCACACAAAACAACAACAACAACAAATTAGAAAAAAATTATTCTTAAATTTTATAAATTCCCAAAAGATTTTCTAAAGTTATACTACACAAACATTAATATCATACCAGACAATATTTTTCTGTATTTAGAGATCTTTACGCTCTCTCAGGAGGAAATCTCATAATAAAACATTTAATTTAGAAATGACAAAATTCCAAAAATCTTGTTTTTCAATGCCAGTAAAACCTTCAATAATA
>VZRE01015875.1:0-21181 GCA_013396775.1 Cephalopterus ornatus | reverse complement strand
TTTTTTTTTTTTTTTTTTTTTTTGGGGAAAGAAAGCTAATTTTATTTTTCTCCAACTGTAATAGTTCATCTTTTAAAGGTTCCCTTTGCCTCCAAACCTTGCCCTGCTTATATCCCAGACCATCATGGGTATGGATACAAAACCACTAGCATTTCTTGTTTCTCTTAAGTTCAAAGACTCTTTGTTATGATCTTTTGAAATGCAAAGATTCAGTTTCGAGGTTTCTGCTTGATTAATAAAATTTAAGGACACATTTCATAATCAGTCACGTACTAGACAATGCATAGTTTTATATCTGGCATTTGCTACTCCACACCTCAAAAGCAAGTTATTTTTTTTTTTTGCTTTTGGTGTTTTTGAAAGTGCCTTTCTAAGTGAGGGGAATTCCAGTTCTCTAGGAGGGAGAAATTTTGTAATTGAAAGAACAAAACAGAGTTGGCAGGAATGAATAATTAAAAAAAACCCTCTCTCCTACTTAGATAGCATATTCTGTCTTTTTAACTTTGAAAAATTTAGGATTCACTTTGTGAAGTGTAGGCTAAACAAGGTTGGGTTGCATAAACAGAGTAAATGTTATAGCCTGCTACATCCAGAACATTGGCCTCAAGCCCTGTGGTAAACTGCCTCAGTTACAGGTCTGAATGCAAGAAGGTAAGAAAAAAAACTACAAGTAATCTCGTTTTGGTTTTCAACATAAAGTAAGAACATCTGTGCTGGATCAGATTAGTAATTCTGCTTTAGACAGTGGTTAGTAATAAGAATGGATTGTAAGAGACAGGGTAACTCTAAAATACACTGTCTTCTTGTTTACTTTATTGTTTCCTGGCAATAAGTGGGGCAGAGCATTTCTGTCTGAAATGGTTGATTCTAAATCACTGTATTTAGTAGCCAACAATCAAGCTATGCTTTTGAACCCATTTATACTTTTGCACACAGAAAGTTACTGTGGCAATAAATTATTCTGTAAAAATATGAAAAAAATATACCATTAAGATCCATAGATATTTACTGCAAATCTGGGTCTGTGAATTTAAATAGAACTGTTCTTTTCCTAATAAGTAACTTGTACAGTGATGAAACATGTTTTAACTGTGTGTCATCACCTCTGATAATTTCCAGTGAGATCCAAATTCTAAACTGAGTTTAGGATTTAAATCCTAAACATTTTGTTTAGTGGACACTGTGCCTTCTTCAGTTTTCTCCACTATTTTCAGCTCATTATGAAAGAATTAAGATTCTTTTGTTGCTGCATAAGAACAAGAGGACAGCATTAGTTATGTGATATGGTAGTGCATGGAGGACTGTGCTTGGAGCATACACTTACCAACTGGGCAGCACATCCTGCCTTGTGTATGAGAGTAGAGGTGATGGATACCCAGTAAGTCCATACAGTCCAGTGAACCTCAACCATCTGTAGTAGCTGGTACTCAAAAGGAGTCACTGATCAGACACTGGTCAGTTGTCTAGATTTGCATGTATCTGTTTAAGGTTCAGAGATCCCTTTCATTGTTTTCTTAAAATCAGCAGTACATTATTGAATGAAAAGGAAAAATAATTCAGCTTGCTTGTAAGTCTGCAGGTGATACAAAACTGGGAGGAGCTACTGACTCTCTCAAGGGCAGGGATACACTACAGAGAGACCTTGACAAATTATAGGACTGGGTAATCACCAACCATATGAAGTTCAACAAGGGAAAGTGCCGGATTCTGCACCTGGGATGGGGCAACCCCCAATGTTTGTATGGACTGGAAAATGAGATGCTGGAAAGCAGTGCCATGGAAAGGGACCTGGGGGTCCTCGTCTGTGGCAAGCTGAATATGAGTCAACAGTGCCTTGGCAGCCAGGAGGGCCAACCATGACCTGAGGGGCATCACTCAAAGCATCACCAGCCAGTTGAGGGAAGGGATTGTCCCACTCTGTTCTGCACTGGGGCGACCTCAACTTGAATATTGTGTGCAGTTTTGGGCACCATAATATAAAAAAGATATTAAGCTATTAGAGAGTGTCCAAAGGAGGACAACGAAGATGGTGAAGGGCCTTGGGGGGAAGCCGTATGAGGAGCGGCTGAGGTCACTTCGTCTGTTCAGCCTGGAGGAGACTGAAGTGAGACCTCACTGCAGTTACAACTTCCTTGTGAGGGGAAGAGGAGGGGCAGGCATTGATCTGTGTGGTGACAGGACCCAAGGGAATGGCTTGAAGTTGTGTCAGGGGAGATTTGGGTTGGATATTAGAAAAAGGTTCTTCACTCAGAGAGTGGCTGGGGGCTGGAACAGGTTCCCCAGGGAAGTGGTCACAGCACCAAGTCTGACAGAGTTCAAGAAGCTTTTGGACAATACTCTCAGGTACATGGTGTGACTCTTGGGGATGCTCCTATGCTGAGTTAAGAGTTGGACTCGATGATCCTTCTGAGTCTCTTCCAACTCAGCTTATTCTGTGAGTCTGTGATTCTCTGAAGTCACTTTGACATCTAATGACAAGAGGTGATATATAAGAACCTGACATTATAGCTATTATGCCATTAAGTTATTATCATAACAACCTCTGTGTTGGATACATAACATGGGTCTTTGCTGTTCTGCAGCAAACATTTCTTCTGTATGAGTAACTACAGAATGGTTATCTCAGTTTAACTCATATCTAATTACGTAAATAGGCATATGTGCCCTCAAACTGCTTTTTGCATACTGTTCTGGCCTAGGAATCATGCCTTTACTCGCTCATATTCATGTCTTAGAGGTGTTGGCCCAAAGCTTCTTTACATGAAAGTTTATAAATAAAGATTGCAAAGAAGTCTTATTATTTTTCAACTTATTTTTACTTACTTTCAAACATGATATATGGGCATACTGAAAGTGATCAAAATGGCAAGATTATGAATCCTGCAGTGTTGAAACATTTTTATTTCTTACTAGAATTCAAGATGTCTTCTGGGATTTTATGAAAACTGATATATAACAAAGGAGAGACACAAATATTTGTTTTAGTTTGGTGGGTAAGAAGCTTGCATGTTGAGACAGAAGTTTCTGCTTGTGTGAGAACATTTTTTCATCCAAAAATCATACCAAACCAGACTGTTCCTGTTGGTCATCTTATCCACAGACCACTAACTATGTTGTCTGTCTTTCTGTGTGTTTCAGATTTTGATTTTTTTTTTTCTTGTAAAATTTTAGCAAGTCTAATCATCCCACTTGCTTTTATGTCCCTGCTTTCTTTTTTTCTAGTTCTCATAGAGGAAGATACTCCAGGAATGTTTTTTTTATAATTGTCTTTCTGAGAAATGACTGACCTCCGTGGAATAGAAAATTTCAGCAAAATGGTTCAACCAATTCTAATTATTGTGTATTAAACAGCTCTGTGATATGCCTGTGTGATGAAGCCATATCTAGCATAGTTCTGATGTCTAATGTTTGAACTAATAATATTAATTAATAAAGCCCATTCCTTGGTATGGAATCAAGTATTCACATGAGCATTAAAACTGAAGGCAACAGAAAGCAATAATTTATAACACTGCCAAAAGTCACTCTGCTATTACAAATCACAAAATCAGTCAAGGTTGAAAGGTACCTCTTGAAACCACCTAGTTGAACACCATGCTCGAAGGATGAGCAACTGAAATATTTTGCACATGGTTGTGTCTCACTGCATTTTTAATACCGCCAGGGATAGAGACTCCACAATGTCTCTGGGCAACCTGTTCAAGTGTTCAGCTGTACCCACAGCAAAAAAAAAGGTCTTATTTCTTTCTTAGGTTTAGATTGAATTTCCTATATTCCACTTTGTGTCCATTTCCTCTTGTCCTTTCACTAGGTACCACTGAGAAAAGTCTATTTTCTTTATTGATGCCCATCAGATAAACAAGGTTAAGACTCCCCAGAGCCTTCTCTTCTTTAGGCTGAACTGTCCCAGCTCTTTTCAGACTGTCCTCATAGGACAGATCCATTAACTATCTTCATGGCCCTTTGTTAATCTAATTCCAGTAAATCCGTGTCCTTCCTGTATTGGAGAGCCCAGAGCAGGACTCCGAACTCCAGATATGTCTCACCAGTGTTGAGCAGAGGGGAAGGATCATCTCTCTTGACCTTGAGCTGATTATGTTCTTCATAATGCTACTCAGGATGCTCTGGACTTCTTTGTCACAAGAGCACATTGTTGGTGCATGTTCAACTTGTCCAGCAGGATGACCAGGCCCTTCCTTGCAGAACAGATTTCCAATCTCTTGGCCCCCATCCTGTGTTGATGCCTGTGGTTATTTCTCCCCAGGTGCAGGACTTTGCATTTCCTTATGCAAAATCTCACAAATATGATTAGATCTTGAACTTCATGAGAATGGTATCCCATTTCTGCAGCTTGCTAACAATATATATTAATAGTTGTGGAAAATCTTCTTCAGTGGCTGGCTGAAAACAAAAATAGTAATCAGAAACGTTTACCAAGAATAAAACAAAATGCCAGAAACAAAGTTAGAGGAGGAGTACCAGTGCCCTTATAATCAGTGAAGTTCCAAATCCTCTAAAAGTTTTTGAAGTTATTCATTTGAGCAGGAGTACATTTTGAATAAGTTCAGTTTTTCACAGGTAAGAATTAGAAATTAGAATTAGAAAACAGAAATTTTATCACGGGAAGACTATCAATGAAGACTGGCAAATATGTTTTATAATCTCATGAAAACTTGCATTCAGGCTTTCATATTACAGTTTGTGAAAATTTTCTATACCAGATTCTTCTGCCTGTACTCAGCTTACCTAGTATTTGTCCCACAAACTGACAAGCAAAAGGGTTCAAAGCAAAGCAGTTAAATACACTATTATTATAAATCAGTTAATCTGTGTAATTATAGCTCAAAAAATTTTAACTATAGTCTATGTTTCAGATGGAGCACAGGCTTCTAGAAAGCAAATTATATCTTTCTTCATCTGACACATGGAACACTTGTGTATTGTAGCATATGAGTGCTTACTGAAATGGAAAGGCTGAACTTAGCATGCAACATCATCTCCCAGTTCTGTTCCTATCAAAGCAACTGGTATATATGAGTGAATTTCTTCCTGCTTCTCTAGACACATGTTATGGCTTGGGTCTTCCAAAAATCTTGAAATTTCTGATGTGGTGCTCAAGCAGACAGATGAGAGCAAAACTGTTGTCTAAATCATGTAGGTTTTGATATGGGTTTGTAAAATGACTGGTGCTTTTCTTTTGGTTCTGATTAAAAAATTTGTCAAGTATTTCATTAAGATTAATTATTTGCTTTGCTTAACTCCACACAGATATTTGGCAAAATTTCTTCAGAATTCCATGCAGAAGTGATTTGTAACGACTTTATGAAAAATGACATTCCTGTAGATGGAGATTCATTTATCTCCATACTCTGACCTTTTTTTCTTTAATCTGTACAATTTCCAGATGCCTCAGGGGTTAAATGATAAAGTAGGTGTTCCTTCTCAGTTATTTTCAATGTGTGTATACAACACATTGTTTATGATGTTTTCACAGTATTTAGAGGGTCATAAACTATCAAAAGCCATAGTGAAACTTCACTGTAAAAATAATTCATGATAGAACAAAGCTTTTAGAGGATACTCAACTGTAGGTTAGATAAAATAGTAAGACTGATATTGACCCATACTCCTTGTAATCATATTTGGCATTGACTTTATTTTAAATTTTTATTCCCTCAGAAAAAGGCTTATAGTATAGTTTCCTTGAGTTTTATGAACACTAAGGCAGAATCAGGAATAATTGGTTTTAATATTCACTTTTAACATAGGGTTACAGACATTTCAAATAAAATAATTAAAACCATGAAATGTTCTTGTCAAACTGATGGCATAATTGCAAACAAGAATTATATCGGGGCCTTTTTTTATAATGAACAGACATGATATAATATAGAATTGTAAAGATTTTTCAGCATAGGCAGACTTCATGCCCCATATTTTGTCCAGAAAGTAAAGAGATTGTCTTAGTTGTCACAAATAAAATATAAGGAAAGTATTTTCACTGACAAGTAGAATCTGAACACGGAAATCTTTGGTACCTTTTATAAGAATTAGAGCCTGAAATGAGTTTTTAATTTTTTTATATATAAAACCTTCTAGGAAAACTTCCATGCAATTTTTGTGTAGAAACAGTATCGTTTAATTTCCATACATAAACATACAGGCTGATGATTTTTTTTTTAATTATTGTTGATAAAAACAAAGACATTTGGTGAAAATATGATCACATATTTAAGAAAGATAAGGTTCATGATCTACATTTTGAGTAGAAAAAATATGTCTTTTTTCTTTAATACGAAGAATGAGATGCTCCTTTATTCATGATAGGCTTGTATATCGAATATGGTACAAACTTTTTTTTTTAAGGACTATATAGAGATTGTAGCTTAATCTTTTTCTTCTTTAAAAGAATTAAAACAGTAAAACCCAAGTGGAAATGAAAATAACAATGCTGGTTTACTGATTTACTTTAAAAGTTATTTGACCTACAATGGTATTATGACCCAGTTACTTTAAAGAATTTGTAGGAAATTGTGACTTTTCTAAGTAATTATAATGTTCTCTTAATGCCAAGCATAAATTCCTCCCCAAAACACAAAAGCAGGTTGGGCAATTACTGCAGGTAGTAATTTTTTTGTGTGTAAAGATTTGATTTTGTGAATAAAACAGGAAAGAGCAGAGAAACTGAGACAAGGTGTTAAGCAATCACAAGCTGCAGCCTGCAAAAATACTGGAAGGATGGCCCTGACAAGAAGTATAATACACCCATGCGAAACTGAGGGCAAATGGAACTGTAAGCAAAAGGACTATCTTTCGTATTTTGATGATTCTACATCCAAATAAACAAGGCTTGATATATTTTCTGTAAATGAAAAGGGTGATCTAAACCCCCCATCAGTTCCCCTTTCCATCTGGAATAACACTCATGTCTCTTACACTACCTAGCTAGATGCTTCCAGAGAGATAACACTAGTGATAAATATGATGGGGAAGGAGAACATAACAATAAAGTTCTGAGACATGGTTCGCCTCTTCAGGCTGGAATGCTTTTGAAAACAAAGTGGTTTTGAATGAACCACTGGTCTAAGTCAATATTTCGAACCACAGATATTTGAAAGAGTAAATCAACACTCAGCAGCACATTCCATCTGTGTCATCTCGAGGACTACCATAATGCAAAGATTACCAATTTCATTGCTAGTATTCTGTTCTATCCAATATTTTCTAGATTAGACCCACTGATCATAAACATAGAAATTAACTGGTTTTCTTGGAACATGGTGTTTTTTCATTGTATGTAGTCTTTGCTTAAACTTCCTTACTTTTCAAACATTAGGGTCTAGAGAGGAAGCCTATGACCAGTAGATGAGGTCACTTGGTGACCAGTGATAGGACACGAGGGAATGAAGCTGTGTCAGGAGAGGTTTAGGTTGGATATTAGAAAAACGTTCTTCACCCAGAGTGCGATCAGGCACTGGAACAGGCTCCCCAGGGAAGTGGTCAGAGCACCAAGCCTGCCTGAGTTCAAGAAGCACAGGGACAATGCTCTCAGGCACATAGTGTGATTTTTGGGGTTGTCCCAGGCAGAGATAGGAGTTGGACTAGATGACCCCTGTGGAACCCTTCCAACTCAGTACATTCAATGATTCTATGATAATAATTAATGTGATGATAATAATAATAGGTTTTGGATATATGACAATCAGAAACAACATCAGTTACTTTGGTCAGCAAACCTCTTCCAATGCCTAATTAATTTTTTTCTAGATGAGCAAACCATCTGCATGACATTGGTATGATCGGGCCTAAAAAGAGATCCTTCAGATCAGTTGATCAGACTCTGGAGATTTTCTTCAGGCTAATGACCTGAGGAGTAGAATGTTTTTTCTCTTTGGTTTTAATGCCTAAAAGGATTTCTGTCCACTTCCTCTGCATATAAGGAACACACAGCTACTGCATGTGGAAGACAGAAAAGTGATTACCTGAGTCTTTAGTATATAGTTTCTAAATAATAACTCAAACGATCTTTTGAAGAAGAGATCTAAAAGTATATCAATGTGCTAAAATGTTGTGTGGACAGTATTAGTATCATATACAGAAGTTTGAACTCCTTTCTCAAGGCTTGTATGAACAATTGGAAGACTAGATGGAAGGAATCCATGTACAGAGATCAAGAGACAGATACATTGCTTCTGACTTTTACTCTATTCTCTTTTATTCCTTTGGATATTTTACTAATGATTTTATCTTTTTGACAATCAGGCAACTATTCTTTCGTTCCTTCAGGTGGAATTTTAACAAGGTAATTTATAATCAGTAGATGATAATCACTTTTACTGGCTACACAGAAAAAATAATAAAATCCAAGCTGTAAAAACTGAAGATAGCACTCCTTCAGGTCATATGGTAGTAGCTTGTGATCTGGTGTTCAAGGTCCCATACACAGCTGAAAAATCCCAAATTTTCTAAACTGAAAGACTAAAAAATTTCATTGTCTTACTGCTGTTAACTTGACTTCCTTTCCTTTCTTATATTACTTTTTAGGTAGTATTTTTTCTGCAGTTTTATTGCATTATAATGGTTTTTAATCCAGGTCATCTCTTATAACTCTGTTGCTATCAGAATATTGGTCTGATTGTGATGGCTGAACTCCTAATATATGAATCTTATTCCTTTCTAATTTCTTGAAAGCTTAAACTAGAGACAGGCGCAGAAGCATCTACAGAATCATTAATCTCATGTTATGGTCTTTTGAGACAAAGAAAATAATGATGCTCTGATTTAGAGGGATTTGATTTGGAGTGAAGCTCTAGAGCATGCCTGTGTTTCTCTAATATTATATTGAAAATTGATAGGCAAGAGAAAACTCCTAGCTAAAAGTATACTTACTACCATCCCACCTTCTAATAAATTCACTAAAATAGAATGTTGAAGTTCCTTGTGTGAATTCCACTTACGGTGTTCATTTCCATATACAATAATTGACTTATTAAAAGGTATTGTTCATCACAAGACAGTGTCGAATAATCCTGTGGCTTTGATTGCATAAAATAACACTTGTCTTGATTGCTGCAGATCAGCTTCTTTTCCTTAAAAGGGAAAAACTCAGGTTGAAAAAAGACTAATTGACATACCAGCAAGTGCTGTAATAAATTTAGACTAATACTGGTGACAGTGGCCTTGGGAAACATATTCGCATTTACAGGATTGATGTCTCCATTACTTTCAACCTGTACAATACAGCAGTAATATAAAATATTCTCTGTAAGTTCTTCCAATTATTAGTATGTCAGTTGTGCCTTTTCAATTTTTAAAATGAAGTTTGTAAGCACTTGTATTCTTCATAATAAAAATTTGGATCTTTCCTGACCAGCTAAAATAGTTGTCTGCTTTTATTAGCTCATAGCACCTTAGGTTGACAAAGGGATAGTTTTTACATTTTCATTTTTCAGAATGATTCTTGTTGCATTTTTTTCAAGTTGCTCAATATTTTTCTATATTCTTTGATGGAATATATATATATATAAATATATATAAATATATATATCTAAATATATATATATAAAAAGGTATATGTGTGCTTTAATATTGACCAAAATAGTTAGAAAATGTTTAAATCTATATATTTCTGTGCTAAAACTGAAATAATGTGTCCAGAGTGCAAAGTATATTACATTCTGAACAGCATGTTCACAAGTACAAATCATCAATTTTTCAATGAAACTGTTAAATCTCTTATTAATTTAAATCTGAGAGAATGGAAGATGATTGATTTGCACACTTTTGCACACAATTAATAAGCAAAAGGTACAGAGAAAGTATCTTTGAATTTGTCACTTCTTTTTGGTAGACATGCAGTAAGCAAAATATTCTGTGCAGTTACCACATCTAAGTGAATGTAAAGGTTATTTTAGAAGATAAATGTAACTTTTATGGACCTCTCATTTTTTCTGTTTTTTTAGACAAATATCTGAAATTGCCATAGAATTACCTGTGAATAAAAATTAGACTTGATAAAAGTGTAAATAAATTGCGTCTTTCACATTTATAGAAATACAGGTGGTGATGTGACCTGAACCTCCTCTACAGAAAAACTGATTCTTCTACTAATGTAGCTTAAACCCTTATTTGGAAAAGCCAAGATAAAAAAAAAAAGGCAGAAAAAGCTTTGCATAGTTTCTCTCTCTACTTCTAAAAAAATCATGCATATTAAATAAAACCACCTTCTATGAATAAATTAGTAATTACTGTGGAGCTAAAACTCTCTAGGCTTTACTCTCATCAATAAACAGTATTGTTGAGTCTGTCAGGAATTAAAACCTAAACTTTGTTGCACGCTTGGACATTTATTCCTAACAATGAGTATATATATCCCCAAATTTCTACTATTGAAACAATGAGCAGTTTACAAAAGGTGGAGTAGGTCCAGGGACAGTGGAGAGAAGAAGCTGTTTCACTTAATTTTTTTCTTGAAACTACTTTACTTTTCCCTTCCTACTTCAGAGAAATACAGATACATAAATTAGCAGAGTTTATTTTCTCAAATGTTTAGCTTGCTGGGGAAGAAAGTGACAAAACGTATGAGATGTACATATACACAAATATATACTGGTATATATACATATTTATACACACCCCAGTTTAAGGCCCTGAAATATTTAAAGCTAGAAAGAAGTCATGGTCCTTTCATTTGACCCGCTATATTTCAGGCAAGAACAGAATTTCACACAGAATTTTCACTCCTGCAGAATGCTGAATAACTTGTTGCTGACTAGGAGTGTATAATTTATTTTAGAAAGGCATGGATAAGTTGTAAGACTGGGAGGCAGAACACAAACTGCTTGCCTTTAAATTGAGGCATTTTTCATATTCCTATTCTGGGATTATAATACACAAATGCATTCTTTTTGTAGTCTGTTTTGCTTTCTATCACCATATAGATACTTGATAAAAGTATGCATTAAAGCTTTTGGAAATGAATGGCATATAGAAGGAAAAAACAAGTTTTCTTGAAGTAGAGCAGAGCAGTAATAGAGGAAAAATTATATTTTATAAAACTGATATCTGCCTTTCAATGAAATGCAACAGAGCATAACCTGAAGCATTATGACTAAAATATTTCTTTTGGCAGAAGCATCAGTTCATCTTGCCTTATATCAGTATCACAGAACTGTATGCATTGGAAGTACTAGAAATTAATTTGTTCCCCACCCAGAGTACATTTTTATAACTTCTGATATGACAGAAAAAAAAGCAGCAGCCAAAGGAAAAAAATTAATATAAATATCTAATGCACTTCCACAATGATATCTTATTGAGTTATGACACTACAGCTTCCACAGACATTTTTGCAGAATGTGGTGCAAAACCTGAAATCCTTTAAAATTAGGACCTCAGACAGATCGGTATCAAGTGGGTAGGCTAGAAAAGAACAGAAAAGAAATAGAAAAGATCAGAAGAGAATACACTGTAATTTACTTTTGTAGAGCACCTTTTATACCTTGAAGTGCTTTACAAACTAATGAGTTAACTACTTGCAGCAAAGCAACCATTATGAAAGGATAAGCTATTATGTGCCAGAATTTCAAACAAGTCCCAGCAAGCCTTCTGAATTTCAAGCCTAGTTGTTAGGCCATACTGCTTGTATCCAGGGATAATTGTGCTTGGAAAATTGTAGGTGCAAATAAGTGAAAAAGAAAAGTCCAACAAACTTACATTACTTTTAAGAACTGATTTTTAAAATGTTGACTTTAAAAACTTGTGAGAGTGCAAGCTTATCCTTGGAACTCAGCAGTTTAATTAGCTTGGGTTTTTTTCAGGGTTTTTTTATTTGTTTATTTGCTTGTCTGTTTGTTTGTTTGTATGTTTTAGAAAAGGTGGAGAAAACTAAAATTAAGACACAGAGCTGCTATGGGGGCTTTCGTGATGTGGAAAAAATGTATCAACCAGAGGAAGGGTCAAGTTTTAAATTTGAAATGATCAAAGGCTGAGGAAGAACTGAAGAAGGGGAAGAAGCACTAATACTTCATCTCCTCCTGTTTTTATTCCAAAATTATGCTCAGAGGATGGTGACCAGACAAGTGTGAAAAGCATTTATCAGTTACAGCAGAGATACTAAAGTTCTTGTTCAGATTTTGACTGATATGCTTACCTACATTAAGTCTGTATGGGGGATGAATATATAAATTTCTCTAGTTATTCAGGTTAGGAAACAAGAAATGGTTCAGGCTTTGATAAAGCTTTTGAAAAAAAATTGTTACTTTCCCTTACAAGCTATCTTGAATTTTAATTTTCTCTATACCTCAAAGAAACAAATTAAAGGCCTGAAAGAGATGATAAAATAAAAAAAAAAAGGGAAGAAGAGATTGTTACAGTTATTCAAAGGTCAAACCTGTCTTGGTCTTAGAAAAAAAAGGAAATTTCAATACTGCTTATGGAAAAGCTTTCTGAACAGGGAGCTAAACAAAACTTGATTTTGAGAGTCATGTAAATGCTGTGACATTGTAAGAATAGGAAGATCCATCAAAAGAATGTTTTTAAAATTAGGGAAGCATGAAAGCACAATATCCAGAGTTTAACAGACCTTAAAATACTCAATCAAAATATCTTGCCTAGTGACATTTCACTGTATCTATGCACAGTAAGATTTAGATATTCACAAGAGAGACTCTTCAAAGAGGTAAAACAATGGAACAACCAACACACAAGGAGGTTCTGCTTTTTAAAGTATTACCATTTGACATGCCTACTTCAGAATTGTTCAGGGAGATCTGCACATAGAGCATTTTAGATGCTGTATCGTCACAATGTAAAGGCAAAGGATTACTATATGTGGTCCGACATGTAAAATTAAAGGTGAAATACCATAACCTTCCTGGAGGTTTTTAGGTTTGAGACTGGATGTGGCACTTAGTGCCATGGTCTATTAACCACAGCGGTGTTGGATCAAGAGTTGGACTTGATGATCCCAGAGGTCTTTTCCAACCTGGTTGATCCTATGATTATATGATTCTATGATAAAAAAAAAATGTAAAATACAACATAATATTTTACAATAAGAGTTTTGGACTTTCTTCAGAAAGCACAGAATTAAGACCACAATGACACTTGTTGAGGTACAGTATAGAGAAACAATCCTCAGATATGAAATTATAGCTCAGCACTAGAGATCATCCCTTACACTGGACTTGCAGCTTGGATCACCAAGCTGTTTCAGGGGAAGTGCTATATTCTTCTTCTGAGAAATCAAAAACTCCTGGTTCTCAGAACAAAAGGAATTGAAAACTGGAAAAGCTTCCTCTGCAACATCCCTTTGCCCACTGGGAGTAAAAGTAGGCCAAATGAGGTCTGGGTGTCCCTAACTTCTACCTTCAGCCTGATGCAGCCAGGCAATAAGAAAGCTGTGAAAAGGGAACTGTACAGGGGAGCGAACATGGACTGTTGGTCCAGGATTCAGCTTCCAGCCGACTCTGGCTGCCACTGGTGCTGCAGCACTGACAACTCTGCTGACATCTCCAGGGAAATAGTTCTTCTTCCATGCCAGTTGGGAAGAACAAGCTGGAGTTGAATTAACTCAGTGATACAGATAAAGGATCTATTGAAATGGTTCAGTTGCTATTACTGTGATGCTGTAAGACTGTTCTTAAGTAAAATTTCTTATGCTATGCTCAAAGTAAAAACTCTTAAATATCCTGGGTGATCGAGCTTCATGACTTTCCATTTTTCTGTTCAAGCATCATCAATTTTAAGACATTTTATGATGCAGTTTTTATGAAGTCTCAGGGAAGATGGCAGCAATATTTCTGTGTTGGTTTTTGGTTTTTTGTCTTTGAAAGATGGAAAGGACCAATGAAGAAAAGAAGGTATAAACCTCTGCATCAGGCACAGAGCAGCTATCAACCAGTCTAGAGTTTTAAGACTTGATTTTGCTGCTATTGAAGTACATAAAAAACTGCAGGTGTTTTCCAATTGCACTTAGAACCTGAAAAGTTCTTGCTGGAGCAAGAACTTACTGTCATGGAAAAACTCTTAGTACTATCTTTATGGAAGATTCCTGTTGAACTAAATACCTGTTGTCTAAACCAGCCTTTAGATTTTAATGGGAACTATATGCAGTCATAGAATTCAATGGGACAAATAAAACCATACCAAAAAAGAAATCATTCTTTTAGCAAATACAGTAATTTTTCACTGATTTCACTAGGATCATATTCTACGTGCTTTTACCTTCATAATTTACTGCCATGAGGGCTGTCTAAAATCAAAAGAGATAAACATAAACTTCTCCAACACATTTTTTGAGTACTAACAGTATTTCTGCTGTACAGTACTTCTGTAATATTCTATTTTTATTATTTTCTTTTATTATTTTTATTTTTCTAGTTAAGCCAGAAGGTAATAAATAACATTTTGCATTCTATTTAATTGTCATTAGTGTTCAGAAAGACGCATGAGTATCTAATTGTTTTGGTGTTTTACAAGAAAGCACAGGGATTTTATTACTAATTAAAATGTTTCATATTCTTTCTATTTTAAGTGTTTTGAATTTGTGATTGCTGAACAGTTTCATATTTTCAGCTACAGTGTGGATGCTTAACTAGTATAAAAAGGCTGAATACACCTAAAAAATAGACAATACAATTGTCCCAACCTACCCCAACAGTAGGCTCCACACCAGCAATATACCTTAAACGTGATGCTAAGCTTTCCAAGAGCTTGGTGAAGCAACCGCATCATTATACTAACTAGTTGCACCCTGATTATTGAGTAAATTGCACAAGAGAGAAAAGATATGGAGTATTCTGTGTGAATTTACAGCTGTATGTACAAGAACTTTCAATAACATCAGTTATTATATCAACTAAACAGTAATGATGACAATTCGATACATTTCCTGAAGAATAATAAATGGTGGAAACACTTAATGATCCGAGGTGAATATGAAGCCCCTTAATACTAACTGGTCATTAATTCCTTAAGAAATGCAGAAAGATAAGATGCTTGTGACTTTCACAACACAAACACAGTGATTAGAAAGAATTAGAGATATTCTCTCCTTCTTTTCTGTCACAATTTCTGTGACATTGTACATAATTCTATGCACTTTCACTTGACTGGTCATATCTGTGTCCTGTCATACAGAGAGGTGGTTGGCTTTTCTTTCTGCATGCCTTTCTGTGAATAACATACCTACTGGTTACCAGATTCCCATTGCCTAAGTAAAGAAATCTTTGTTCTATAAATTTATGACAATTTATAGAAAATATTTAACATTGATAAATAATAACCTATTGCTCTTATGGTTTGGGATAGTTTGGTAACCATGTAGATTGTTTGGACTACAGTGATTATTTAATATGTTCCTGTCCAGGTGAAAAGAAATATCATGTTCTTCTCCTATCATTTAAAAATTACTCAAGGTTGAACTTGGTTTTTTAACACAAACAGCATGGAAAAGTCTTTCAGTTTTAATAACTGGAATATCAAATTATAAAATTATTTCTACAGAAATAGAAAATTAACTAGCTGATGACTTTTCTATTTTTTACAGAACTTGATAACATCAAGTGATATTATATGTAATCTAGGATAATTATTTTAGGGAGAGGGTGCTATTATACACTATTTTATACATGTAGTCAAAGTCTATTGCTGTACTACATGCCTGTCTTTCATTGATGGAGAAAATAAATCCTACAGTGAAATTGGTACATTCTTAAAAGAAATCAATTCTATCATGTGAAAGAATAAGACAAAATGAAGAGTAAATTATATGAAAGGAGAAATTTCATATTTAAAAGAATTCAAATTAAAAAGAAATTTCATACCCAAAACAGAATTGAACACTGAGGAAAAAAAAACCATGATGAAAATGGGCCAGTATTCTTAGTGACTTCAGTAAGTTTCGATAGAACTATATCTACTTACACATGTATTAATACATTATTCAAAAGAACCTAATTAAATTAAAGAGAAATTTTTATACTGTTCTAAAACTGAAATAATCAAGAATTCATTAAGAATTCATTAACATGAGAGACAGAATGAAGAATTATTATGTTCTGTGTCTGAAGCAGAGGAGGATATATTTTATCCTATACATTGTATGTAATACTAGGACCTTACCATATAGTTGAAAGCAATTTATAAGACTGCAATCCATACCAGAGAGAAAGCAGGAGTCTTCAAAATGTGTCATCAGTGAGACATCGGAAGAAAATACACAGAGTTTAAGTTCTCTGAATC
This sequence comes from Cephalopterus ornatus, assembly GCA_013396775.1. Classification (NCBI taxonomy): domain Eukaryota; kingdom Metazoa; phylum Chordata; class Aves; order Passeriformes; family Cotingidae; genus Cephalopterus; species Cephalopterus ornatus. Next base: position 4,936 of record VZRE01015875.1, on the reverse strand, counting down.
ATGCTCATTTTCTGCTTCAGATATGAATGAGTGTCCACAAATAAACTTGTCAGGGTTTTTATCACCTTCCTTGTTCTCAACATAAACAATACAGAATACAGAGGAAATTCGACACCTCTATGTTTATATTCTTTTTGAAAAAATAGAAAACCCCTCAGTGAATTACTGCTTTTCCCATATAGATGCACAAATGGTAAATTGAAAAGAGTTGAAAAATACTGTGTATTGTACATCTCTGCATTGATATAAGTGGGCACTTAAGTGGAGTAATCTTTTATTGGAATAAGGCAGTAACAGATAACTTCTATTGCTTAGCCTGCCTCTGAGAAAAGTGGAGGTATATGCTACCCTTTATTTAAGAACAGAAGGAAAGTGACAGTCTACTTCTGTGTAATATGAATTCTTCTGACATAGTGACCCATGTTCTTTCATCTTTTTGTCAGATTTGGAAGAAATAAAAAAAAAAATCTTATGTTTGTGGGTTTACATATATTTCCGTATTTTTCTCCACGAGCCAAAAGACAGTCAAAGCAGAATAAAAATGTTGTCAGTTTAGAATGAGATTCTTTCTTTAATATTTTAATACTGCTATTTCCATTTTCTGTATCTTTGTTTCTTATCTGTCAGTACCCAGATTATGTTAACAAGAAAGTAACATGAAGTATATTTTCTAGTAGTAAAAAACATCTGTTGTTGTAAGTGAAATATGAATGAGGTGCTTTTAACTAGAAATTCTGTCTCATAGGGAATTATAAAATAGAACTAATTCATATGGTAAAATAGCTGAATGCTATTCTTGAATTTATAGAATTTATTTATTACATACAGTGTTAGATTTTAATTATTTGAATGTAATATATTGAATGTTGAGGGTCAACTATATCACTGACATCAAAGAATCATAGAATGGTTTGGGTTGGAAGAGACCTTAAAGATCATATAGTTCCAACCCTGCTGCTGTGTGCAGGGATACCACCCACTAGGCCAGGTTGCTCGAAGCGTCATCCAACCTTGCCTCGAATAATCTCAGGGAAGTATTCCAGGCAATACAACTTCTCTGGGCAACTTGTCCTAGTGTCTCACCACCCTCTGAGTGAAGAATTTCTTCCTAACATCTAACCTAATTCTACCCTCTTTCAGTTTAAAGCCATTCCTCCTTGTCCTGTCACTACACATCCTTGTAAAAAGTCCCTCTCCAGCTTTCCTGTAGGTACTGGAAGGCTGTGGTAAAGTCTCCTTGGAGACTTCTCATCTCCAGGCTGAACAACCCTAGCTCTCAGCCTGTCCTCATAGGAGAGGTGGTAACTTGTAGAATTAAGGTGCCAGTGAAACTGGTCAGAAACTTTTCAATGGAACAATTCCTTCTTTTCTATTACTTTTATGAGAGTCCATTTTGCTAATATTCTGATAGAAAACTGCTGTTTGGTACTGACTAGTCCACTAAATCTGTCTTTTAGCCTTTTGTCTGCTTGGCAGGTGGGATGCTGAGAATTTCCAAGATGATTGCATTGCACTGTAACATGTTTGAGGTGGGTATCCTGCAAAAGTGGTTGAGAGAGTGATCATGCAGCCATGTAACTACATCTTGTGCTTTCTGCTCCTCTCCTCCCCTTCAGACATTGTGCACACAACCTGGATGTACCTCCCAAGACAGACCAAGAGATTTCAAGTTGTCCAGTTTTCTTACTAGCCTGCTAGAAGATTTGTCCCTGTCTTGCTAAGAAGCCAGGTCCCCCAGCATGTCACTAGGTTCCACCATTCTGGGTTCCGAGAAGCAAGAGAATCCCTAGGAAAGCTCTAAAAAGATACTATAGTGAAAAAATTATTTTTAAACTTATACCTGTCCTGCATCATCATCCAGGCAACAAAAATTCAACAGGCAGTTAAATATTTACCAAAGGAGATTTTTTCTGTTAGTTTCTTTTTGTATGTTCAGAATTTTGATTTTTTTTTCTGAGCTGAAGAATCTTTTTCCCTGAAATAGTTTAGGATTCACAGGTTAGGCAACCTTATGCCTGCCTTCTCGCAGGGTCCAGCTCCAGTAGGTGTACACAAATTATGCTCAATACACAGAATGCCTCAATTATTGTCAAGAGAGAATAACATGATCATTTTAATTGAAAAACACACTGTCAGATCCTCATAGTCTAACATGATGGAATATGAATTCCTTGGGACAGGGGGCATACTCCAGCCTGATGATTTCAAAGTGGTATTTTCCAGTATAGCTCCCACCAATACTAATCTATGACTTCATGGGTACATGGCAAGACTCACCATGGATGCAAGGTACATCTGGAGATCATAAAATAAACATTTTTCCAAATGGATGATTTAAGGATGTCAGTCTAGAATAAGGCTTCCATCTCTGAGTCCCAACCACAAATTTGTACCTAGCTCAGGGACACAGATATCTAATTATAACTAGAAGAACAAAGACTTTAAAGATCATATTTTCTTTCTTTTTTCTCTTTTCTTTTTTTTCTTTTTCCTTTTTCATTTTTTCTTTTTTCTTTCTTTTTTTTTCTTTTTTCTTTTTTTCCTGATTACTTTAGATAGCATAACATAAAAGACATCACAAATCTATTTCTCAGAAAAGTAACTTTTCCTATTATTACTACAAAGAACTTAGATACGTAACTTATGATCCGAACACGACTAAAAGAACAGGTTGTATAAATCTCTTTGAGTCTTCCCCATAACTGCAAATATTAAAGTATAACAACAAAAGTGTCTCCATGCCCTCTATCAATTAGCTAAATTTTGTTTTTACTCTGGGACTAAGAGGTTCAAAACATGTTTCCTTTTTTAGGTAATTAATTACTTTTTTTCCTTCAAGGAATGCTTATATGATCTTGATTAAAGGGACAATTAAGAAATGAACTGAAAGCTTTTCAGTTTAGTACTGACATGATAGATTTAAACCTCTGACTGTAGGTGACATATTGCTTGCAAAACAACAGAGAACAAAAATCATATGTTTTACTTAATCAGAGAGGAAGATAAGAGCGTTGGATGAATGCATCATATAAAAAACTCCTCCTAGACTATTTCTTCCAACTGTCTTCTGAATCACTGAGTTGAATGCAAAAATACCTCATTCCTCAATGTTAACAAACTTTTTTAAAGGCTAAAGGAAGTTTTCTTTTTTTTTTCTTTCTGTGCAGTATTGAAACCCTTAATCCTAATCAAATATTTGTTCCTTCTCTCCACACAAATGCCACATTTTTGGGAAGATCAATAACAGACACCAAGATGCACATCTCATTGACAACGAGTGTTTATCACAATAGATAAATAAACCAATCTAATATGGAAATTTATTTTTTTTTATGAAAAAAGTTAGACTTCATGTCCAAAAGATTTTCTTTTGATCTGTTGTGAGACCTGGTTTCTAACCACTACAATCAATATCAAATATGATAACAGTAGTGGAAAAGTTAAATATAATTTCCTATCTGATATAGTTTTGATATATTTAATTCAATCACCTCCTTTTATTTTCTCTTGAAGGAATCAACCTTTTTTTCTTCCTTGGAGGTAGGTAGCAGTCTACTACTCTTTGGATCACTTTTTGTTGACATGGATTTGGACAGATATCAACTTCAGATCAAGCCAGTAACTTCCTCCTCTGAACTGGATTTACTAGAAATGGTACTTAAAGAGTTTATGGATTTCAGTTCAAGTGTCTAAAGGTCTTTAAACAAAAACGGTAAGTATGAAAAGAAATTATGTTTGTGTCATACATCCATGAAATATGTAGGGAAATATATCTAATGTAAATTAGACTCCTTCATTTGCTCTCTTTATGAAAGTGTAGTTTCCCTAACAATTCCTCAAAACGTTTCCTAATTTTGCTGATTTCATGCTTACATAAACGTACCCAAGTGTCTGAATTCCTTTGACAGCCAACATCAGAAAAGGGGACATTATATGAACCTGTGGCACCAAATATATTCAGTACAAATATTTGGAAAACTTTTTAAAGTCCATATCACCTCATTTATTTCCCAAGGAAAGAGAAAGATAGAGAGGATCAAATGGAAAAAAAGTCCTTGGGTTTCAGCTAAACATGATGTTCCAAGTTTCATCTTAGTGGTGAAGAAATAACCATCTGCATCTGCATCTGTTGCTTCAGAGGTTCTGGCCCATATAACCTTTACTTCTTTAATGTCAGGAGATCACCGTGACCATGTTCATCAGTCATACCATAGAGCATGGTAAATATTTACCCAATATCCTAAATAAAGCTTCCTAGAGTACTATGATAAAACTCACCATAAAGTTCTAGAAGTGAACTCAATGAAAGCTCATGACAAAATAAAAATATTTTAACTTCAGTCTATTTTTAATTCTTCCTCCCTTCTTTTTCTAACCAGCATGGCTCCTGCTCTGCTTAAATCAAACCAATTATTCTTTTCAGTCATCCGATTCCTTCAGTTCTGTTGAAAAAGAAAAATCTTCAAAATAAAGATTTAAATCTCAAACACACATCTCTTCAATCATTCATCATCTTATAACTAGTTTGCCAGGAATTTTTTTACAGAAAATTTCTCCTATTCCTTAGATTTTTTTGTTACCCTCAAGATAAAAGCCCCAAACACCAACATGCATAATGTTCCCCACACATATATTCTATGTAGAACAACACTGATCTAAACTGTATTGAACAAACCCCAGCCACTAACAGCCCCTAACTATGAGTTGACCAATAGTATTTTACATAGTGGTCAGAGAAAGCAAGCTGGGAAACGTTTGTCTAAATTTAGCCTCCCATTGCATTTTTATATAAATCATTATCAGTTATGCATTGAAGAGTTTGGTTGCATTCACAAGCTATTCAGTACATTAGTTTGATTACGCTAAATGTTAAGCAACTTACTTCTTGTTAATATAAATGGAGCAAATTACAGCTGTAAATACAAGGGTAGCTACA